>JAGDQP010005148.1:14098-66873 GCA_022664845.1 Lepisma saccharinum
TGCTCTGATATAAAATAGTGGCTGTATGATATAAGGTGCTGAACCTTATATCATACAGCCACTATTTTATATCAGAGCAAAATATGAAGTATTGCAACTCGCTCAGAATAGTCGCAAATTCACAGCAACTGATAAGAAAGCAGCAGATCAAAGACACACACACCCTTCCCTTTGCCAACGAACTCACAACTGAAGGCAAGTTCACTGTACTGGTGCGCATATTAAATGCGCAGTGGCATTTTTTCTTAAGTTTGACCCAAATAGCCCCGGTCTACCCTAAGCTTCCTTCGATATCTGGTACGAACATCGTAGACAGGATTTAATTTCCAACAGTAATGAACTGCTCATATTGAAGGAAGTAACATTAAGTTATAAACGCTGTTTTGCTTCTTTTGATAATTTATGATTGCTAATTATATTTTTGTAGTTCTGTTTACAAAAATAAATCACTTTGGCTTTACGATAAGTGTTGCCCAAATACTTACAGTGTGGCAGTGTACAGTGCATACAATTATCTTAAGTTATTTTAAGGTTAAAATTTTCTTTTGTCGCTACTAGCTACGATGCAATTACTGCGGGAATTAATTGGTTCCTTCTCTTTTAAAATAACTTCTTCCTTTTCCTTTAATAATGCTTCATTAATTCTTTTATAAAATGAATGAAGAGTGAAAACAACGTGGTTTTGAGTGGTATAATGAACGTACTGTCAATTAAAATCCGAGGAGGTCTTGAAATTAACCTTTATATATTTTGGGCTTAATTAAAGACCTTCTACTGGACTTACAAAGGGTTTTCATCATTCATTTTTATGAATCAGTGTTCATTAGACACACAAAATCAAAATTTTTTGTACATTCTTTTGTTTTGTTTCTCTTATTGAAAGTGTTAAAACTGTTCTAAGGTGCTGGTCACCCTTCGAGAAAGAGAGCAAGTTACACTGCATTGTTTTCCCTAAAACGTTATTATTATATCCTGTAGTTTGTGCGTCTAGACTTTTTTTTAAAAATATATACTTTACCAGTACCTTGCAGTCTGTCACAGCTACCTTTTGAGGCAACTTGGAGAGTGCAAACAAGAAACTTTTCGTGTGTTCGTTTAAGGAGATTTTCCGCTATGTTGCCGTGCTTCGCTCTGTGTAATGTCCTATTTACAGTTCTTCAAAGTTTGCTAAACTTTGATAGAAGTTAGTTGCGATGGCGTCCGTCCTTAAAGCATTTGAGTACTAGTTAGGCTGTATTAATGGCATAGACAAAGGGTTAAGGAGCTTATGTTAAAACATGTCAAAAGTTCTCTTGCAGTACGTCCGCTGAAGTGGGAACTTCTCTATATTTATCTCTTGTTGATCAATATGGAAGGTTAAATGAAACTTTACACCTCTGGTTTACATTTCAACTTGTACGTGCATTAGCTCCACGCCGCGACTTACGGGCACGCGGTACCACAGTATCACATAGTTTCAAAGAAAAGCTTTATTCAAAATATATTTTCTTTATTATTACGAAATGACACGGCTTATTATGAATACAAGCAAACGAAAGTGGTATACAGTAGATTCGCTATCAAGAGCTTTCTACTATTCATAAATATGAGGCTAGAGGAAAGGAGTCGATGAGAGCCTAAGTTAAAGGTGTCATCCCAGTATTTGCCTTGGATGACAGAAAAATTCTCCAAAAAGACTGAGAATGGTCGGCCGTTGAGATCGAACCCAGGAAATTGAGAATGCGAAGTCAACTCTCTACTAATTAGAGCAACTCGGTGGTTTTTGCTTGTGTTGGTTAGTGCGTGCATTGTTGAAATTTTTATACTATATAAAACAATACCTGTACTTCACACTTTTCGTGGACATCTGCATGTTAAAATTATCTTAGTTTTCTGCACACGAGGTGTAAGTAATGTACACATGAAGTAATGAATTGGACACCTATGACGCATTTTGAATGCTTTTTTTTTTTCCACTTAGCTTTTCAAGATTACTTCTACACATTTTGGTCTCAAAATTGTAATTTTTTCGATTTCGTGGAGAAACTATTTGAGTGGAGAGCATAGCTTACCTGTAATTTTGTTACAGTGGTACTGCAACGCTAAATGTACGCTTGTTGGCCCCTTTGGTAATACTTTCTTTCGTTAATATTAAACATCTAAGACAAAACAAATTCTATTGTAGAGCACTTAATCTGGCAGATAAAATACATGATCTTGGATTAAAATACCGTGGGTTAGTTAACTTTCTATTGGGGTTTTAAGGAAAGAACCTACTAAGATTGGATAGAAGATGAAGGCATTGATACAGACTAACAAAAGAACTATAATACAAAATGACGGAACGTTGAGAGCATCAGAATATATGACGGACGTGATATAGCATAGAACCCATTTCTCATACCTCTATAACGGCGGCGATGAACCAAGCTTCTCTGCGGCGAAGATGACTGGTGACTTGAGTTGAAACTTCGGTTGTTCTTCGTACTGCAAATGGCCTCTAGAAACAAGGCCTTCTTCTTTTCTTCTCAGCCAGAACTGCTCCGGACTGCTTAACTTTTTTCTCTCTCTCTCCTGGCTGGTTCAGAGCTGAGTCGGGTCACATCATCGAAGACTTTTTCTCGTTGGTAAAATAATGTAGACGGGCCACGAGGGAGTCCTGCTTCAAGTTTTTAAAGGAAAACTCACTTCATGGACGTCTGTCCTTAGCCAATGGCAAATCACCGTCAACCTAATTTTCAGCCAATCAGAGAGGAGTCGGTATTGATCGCTCTTTTAGTCTTTTATCTACTTTGAACTTTTAGGTATATTTGTACCTTGTCTTGCTGATTCAACGTCTGTGAAATTGGATACTTTACTACAACTTTTCTCCTACCAAGCTTGTCCTTGATTGAAAACTCGTGTTATATTTTCTTAACTGTCTGGATTTTAAATACACAGAGATGAGATAAAATGATTGTTTTATCTGAAAACACTTTTAACTTCTTTCTTTGAATAAGTGTGAGATTGGGTTCTTTTATGAAATAAAGCCGATTCTATTTACAATTACTTATTGCATTGGGTGTTAAATACCATTCAACAATATATTCTAATAAACTCCGCCTTGCTCGTTTTTATAACATTTTATATGTGGCGAGAAAAGTGACAAATTTACTATGTCCTTCGTTAACCCTGGTGCGTAAAGCTATTACCGAGACGATCCGGATTATATCCGAACTCCCGCCAACGTCTATTATTTTTTCGTGAACTACAAAAACTGCCAATTGATACACTCTTAACTTGCTTGCGCGTGTACAAGAATTCCATAAATAATGCAGAAAAATAGGTTAAAAAAATGTAATGGAGTACTTACATTTTCTACACCCATTCATAACGGTTTTTTTTACCGTAGTTAACATGCGTGTTAATCATCATGTAATCTGTCTTGAAAGTCATTACGTGATATTGATTGGAGTCTGATTCTATGTATTTAAAAAAAATCAAAATATTAGTATAGCAAAGCAGGGCTATTTTCATTGTGGTAAACTCTCAGAAGAGTTGAAACGTAGTCTATCTTTCTCTCTTTCGCTCTCCTTCCCCAGTCGCTTTCATTACTTGCTGGATGAAACTCATAGAGACCGGATTATCGTTCTGGAAATAGAAACTTTCGTAGTGACAAGGGCAAAGGGTATCGTAATTTGATGAGTATTAGAAGTGAAGAAAAGATGAAAGCTTTTATCGAGAGAGAGAGATCTATTGTTCTATATAGTCTCTCTCTCCCCCCCTCCCTCTTTCTCCCACTGTATCATGTGTGTGTGTATGTGTATCTATATCGATCTCATGTGACATACTGTAGAGCTTTGCTTGCTTGAGAAAGGATGTCTGCTTTTAACGCTTTCGACAAACATAAAATACATATTGTTCCGGTTTGGACTTAAAATACATTAATTTGAAAGATATTGCAATAAATTTAATACTAAATAATTTTGTTTGTGATATATTAAAAATCAGTAATATTGTAGTTATATAGCCGAGTCTCTAAACTACGTTTTGGCTTATATTTTAGGCGAAAGGCACAATGTTTATCTTTCTATGTTACTGTATTTTTTTAAGAGAAAGAGGTGAGCAAATTAAGTACTTTCAATTTCGTATTTTGTTTTGTATCATTTTTTAAAAGAATCGATAAACTTGAGGGATTTAATTAATAAACCCGCGAATTAATAGTCATTTTCTGGTTAGTATATTCTTCATCAAGGAGAAATCTTTCTTATACCTCCTTATATCTACTTTGTATTGGTGTGTCAATTTGTAGTAAATCGACAAGTTACACTTTATTGTATAAAGTGTTTAAGGGTTAAATATTTCCTGTTAGTCAGGTAATCTGTTGACTTTAGTGGCTACTAATTTTGCAATTCCGCCTGAAATATCCGGAAAACTCATTGCTGCCCCAGCTTTAAGTTAAGGGGTAATCGTCGCCACTGCTCATAGTAATATCTAACTTTATAGCCAAGACACGAGGCGCGGTCGTGACGGGCCGAAGTCCACAGTTATTAGACTGGCCCATATAATAAGAAAGTTTACCAAAGTTTTTTTTTTTTTTTACGAGGCAGCGGATAACCCGGGAATTAGACTCATTGCATTGCAGCCAAATTTTAAAAGAAATGGTGGCATAGAAGTGTGGGGGATTACATAGTAGACTGATAGAACATTATTTCATACGCAATATAGTTTGTTCTTCCGGGCCCTCCAGCGAATAATTCAATGTACAATTTTAATATTAGGTGGTAGTGTCCCTCCCGCTCTTGTGGAGCACCCAAGACATCCAGAAAGTACTATATTACATTATATTATTTCCATGTCATAACGTAAAATGTGTCTTTGTATATAGTATTTTACCAACATAACATTCTCTGTTCGTACGAGTCCACGTGCAGATGGTGGGCAAAAATTGTATATGTACCATTCTTAATGCAGCAGTTGCTTCAGAGGTGCTGAAGAAATGTAGCGAGACTTTGCTCTGTTTCCAGAACTGCCCACCATAATTCGATGGTGTATATTTGGAGGTCAGGGAAGGTGTGTAATTTTGTCCTCATGCTCAGTTCAGGCTATGATTTGATTTACATTTCCAGCTGTGTGAATCAGGCCATCTCCTTGGAAAATACCATTTCATGCACGAAACAATACCTGTGGCATTGAATGGACATGCTGCCGAAGTTGTTGTCATAGTCTCTGCCAGTCGTCATGCCTTTTAAGATAATAGCGGGACCTGCTAACACGACATAACCGCACAGACGATGACAGAAGCTAAACTGTCCTTCCTGTGTTAGAAGCTGATTATCGGGAGTCTACGCTTCTGTCGGTATTCTCCAGACAACACGTCCTGCTGTGTGAGAGAGTGTGAAAGTTAATTCATACATCCGACCACATTACATGTTTCCATTTATTGGCAGTGCCGGTTTTGCGCTTCTGGTATAATTGTTATCCCCTTTTTTGCATTCAGCTGGATTACAAGGTGTGGTAATGGCAGATTTACCATGAATATTCTGTTTATTCAGTTCCCTTCTTATTGTGTAAATAGAGACACTGGGTTCTGTAGATGCAAATCCAAATGAGCTGGCACATTCATAGCAGAGAGGTCTTCTAACGATCCTCTTATTGCCCTCCTGTCTTGGGTAGTTAGTTTAGTTTTCCTGCCACTGTTGTGTTTCTTAGATGGTTTTCCACTTACACTGTGTGCCCTCATAACGCTAGACAATATACTTCTCGATGGCCACAATAACCTTACGACTTTTGTCGCGGACGTACCAACTAGCCTGCAACAATAATTTGCCCTCTTCGTTTGACATGATGGCGTATCAACACAACACCGCAAATTCCTTGGATATAATGATGACTGATAACTAAAGCCCGGAAGTTCAGGCATGTACTTTACTTCAAATAGGCAGGGGAAGAGGCATGTATTATTGTTGAAATAGGTACTCAAAAAATGGCATTATAATATAAAAAATATATAATGCCTAATTTCTTTTAATATCCTATATTAATCATGTCATTCTACACTACATCACAATGTTCTTTGTTGGTTGCACACCACCCCAAGTTGTTTCTTCGTTTTCAATACATATTAAGCCTTTTTTTTTTTTTTTTTTTTGAGAACTGTTTTCACTTTTGAAAATGATCTCTCAATGTCCACAGAAGAAAGAGGAGCATGCATAAAAGAAATTATTACTGACGGGTTCATATCAACGACGATTGAAGGGTCAAATTAAAAAAAAAAAAAGTTATGTCCTATTTTTGTGAAAATGAGACTTATGATGACAGTTCAAAACATTTAATGTGTTAAAACCAGGTATGTGCACTCGTCGTCAAAGCTGCTAGGGGCCTTTTCAGCTGACATGCAAAAAGCAGTTAACTCCTGTAAGTTTTTTCTCTCCTGAACAATTTCATTTTTTGTAGTTGCCTTCTATTTACATTTGACCCTTCAATTTAATTTTCACTTTTAAGTACACTGTGTATATTTTTAATTTACTCTAGATCCTCTAGACCCATTACAGGTTTACATTTGTTCTGACACTTCCAACAGTTTGTTCATTGTTTCTCCCACAATATCCATCGTTGTCACCAGTTTCTCGCCTTTCTTCTTAAGTTTTGTTATTGCTTCTGGCAACATAGAAGAAAGTAAATGGGAGGCGATATACGAGGTCAACCCAAATACTTAAAGAATTACCCCTAGTCAGAATTTTCTCCCCCTCAGTTCATGGCTGGGGGACTGCTTAAAGTGACAAAGGTAGCGTTTCCGTATTTTTGTTTGTATTTAATGCCAAAAATGAAATAAAAATTTGTAAAATACATTAAAAGGCATTATGTTTACAAATAGGCAAAAAAAAAAAAAAAAAAAAGCAAAATGAAAACCTCTTTAAACGCTCCCACAATGAGTGAAAAGGTTACATATTTTTTATATACTAATAATTCGCAACGAAAACGAAAAGGCATTTTGTCAAACTTACGGGCTCTTGTGATAACGGTTGAACAAAATTCCAGCTTCACAGAAAACCAAGGAAACATTTCGTGGGGGGAAATGGCAAGTAAATTAGGCAGTAACATTCGGTGTTTACATTATTTTGTCTAACCCCTATATGCTGGTTTGGTAGAGCAATTGGTCGCTCTACGTGTGCGAGCCCCAGATTGTTCATCCCTCCTTTTCAGCTATTTTACATGCTGTAATCTAGTGAAATTCCATTTAGATAGATTAATTAGTTTTCTGTGTTATTGGGTACTGGGGAACGGGAATATCATGTAATCCGAAACCTTCTAAACGCACGATGCACACGATTGATTTCGAAAGATCTCACAACAGAGTTCAGTCCCATGATCGCTTTTATTAAGTAACTTGATCTCCGTATGGTGTTCAGTTGTAGCCATTGTTTCACAATCAAATGTAACTTTCCATTGAAACAGGCGTTAAATGCTGTCGATGACAAATTCTCCATTGTTTTAGAAGCTCTTGGAAATGGATGGTGAACAGCAAGTGTTATGAACTAAAACCAGCCAACCGTTCATTCTCTTGCATCGCACCATGACCGTATGTGGATGTCGTAGATCAAAACAGAAAGAGAAAAAAAGAACCGAGGAACAAGTGGGGAAAGGGAAGAATTCGCTATGAAAAGCCAGCATTACTGCAACTTCGTCTGCAGTGGCAAAGTGCGGAATAACACGTAGCACTGCATTTCGTAGATTGTAGCATCTGTATGCAGTATTTTGCACTGGGGAAGCGAGTGGAGCTTGTTCCACGTTCTTCGACGTATTTTATAGTTAATGCGGCAGCTAAACTGTTAGTAGTTGATCGGGAGTTGGTAATCTAATTAATCGATAGAATTGTTTGATGTGGAATCTACACAGAAAAAATAATAGCTGTATTGATTCAACACATTTCGGTGTCCCAGGATGACCACCACGTTTTTGTGTTATATCAGCACCCTCAAAACAAGTTACACCCACGACTTATACCATGGTTTAATCGCTTTTCCATTTGTATGAAAGCAAGCGATCAAGATGGCGATAGCTAACACTTGACCATGATTAGACATGTTGTTACAATAAGAAAGCCGTAATGCTAGTCTAGTGTTTGGCTGTAGCCTTCTAGATCGCTAGCTTTCATACAAATGGAACATATTCTCAATGAATCTATATAATATGGTGATTTTATCACGTTATATAATATGTAAGATGCAGGCGAGTTGGGTTACGCGAGTCAAGGCTGACATTTTTCTGGATTTGGGTTAGATAAGGCAACAAAATAACTTCTATATTTTCTTGTTCATATGTTTACAGAGTGCGTAAATTGTATACTGTTATGATTTTATGCCACAAAATACGTGTATAATTTGGCATCCAAATGCTACATTTTTTGACTTCCCTGCATATATTCTCTCGCAAATCAAATGTTTTCAGGATAACGTTCACAGAGATTTTTCTTTTATAACTTTGTAGAATATATATTTTGACAATACTTCGGACCAACATACAAAGGACCAGCCCCTCCAGTTCAGTTGCTAATCTCAACTGCTGACCAGATTGCCAGATGACTTGGTACTGTCCGCCGCTTTCGAGCTCATTATATCCTGCTAGATCTATACCTCATTTTAGCCAATTGTAGCTCTCATGAATGAGGGGCTCTTGATTTTACGAATCAAACGCAGGAGAGGTCTGTTCAACTCAAAGAGATACCTGAAAACGATAAATGTTGCAATAATCATTCATCTCACCTGTTGTATACAGTAAGATGATAGTGAAATATCATGGAGAAGCTTCAGTATACGTGATAATTAAAAGTGCAAATCAATCAGAATCCTACCTTGATGCTATCAAACTGTGTACACCCGTTTTGCTGAATTTACAGGTACCGAAGGGAGTGTGAGGTAGTGTGGCTCTCCGAACATCCATATGTCTGTTGCTAATACCTCTAGTCTCTTGGTTAATACAATGAATCAAAATAAATTCCGGGATTGTATATTCACGAATTTTTGTCAATGTTCATGACTTTAATTGAGGATCCAGTAAATGCAAGGATCATTGTATATAATAAGTAAGTATCTCTGGAATTACTACATGTGTATAAATCTTTGAAGAAAACAAATTCGCTTACGCCTAAAGAAGTCATCTAGCAATCTGGTCAGCAGTTGAGATTAGCAATTAGGCTGAAGTAGTTGATGGCTCGGGCTGGCTGATCCATCACAGACTTAGGTCCGGAGGAGGTACACACTAAAATTAGGTCATAATACCTACCCCAAAGAAAACGCCTTCCGGCCACAGACGAGGACATAAAACTTATAAAATTATATCAATGAATCTATACTTGAAGAAAAAGCGTAGGCGGGTACCTACATGTCACTGCCGTGCTTTCATAGAAAGTCCGTATACAAACTTACTGATAGCTAGTCTTAGCAAATGAAGCACACATGAGAGAAGCCGGAAAGAAGTGCCAGAACGGAGAAAGTTGGCGACAGCAGAAGGCTGAAACACTTGAAAAGACGAAAGAAGCGGGAGGAGGCTCAGGCAAGATGAACCTGCAGGAAAATTAAAAATCTTAAACCACTACACCTGCACGAACATGGTCAGAACTTACATGCAAGGTTGCATTAATGAGATGTTGATTTTCTCGTTCTGGAAAGAACGAAGGAAGAAACTTTCTATTGATAAATTTTTTCTTGTGATTGTAATCTTGACATCAAGATTAAGATATATTTAATAAATAGTACATGGAATCTGAGTATTCTTCACGTTGTTGTTGGCCCTTGTTGTGGGTGGATGGCTTCAGGTATATCCCTACTGACAAGTAAACCTAGGGGACTGTAGACACGCCGATTTCCTTGAAACTCCGTGATGAAAGTATATTGCAAGTGAAAATATTTGGAGCCCCGTTTTCCGTTTTGGCCCATAAAACGATTTACGAATGTTTTTAACCAATCTTCCCACCTGAAAATCACGAAAAATGGCGTAGTTCATGACTATATTAAAATTGTCATAACTAAATGGTGTCACAATTTCCGTCGTTATTAACCCAGGCATACTCTCCGAGTAATCAAACTTCTGAAAAGCAGGCCGTCGAATTTAAAACGGTAGTGTGGTAGTTTTGTCACTACTGAAGATCCATGGTAAACTCATAGGAGAAGTGGTATTGGTGACAGCAGTAGCCATTACTGAAATATCTGGTGTAGTAAAAAGTAATCCATTATTTTGCCAATAGATGGCTTCAATGATCTGTATCTCGCGTTGTATAAGTCCGATCGTGTTCAACGAGATGGCGTTCAAACGATGAGATTGCGTACTACAAACACTGTTCAGATAGTTGTGATGAGTTGACTCAGTGTTGTGTGAGCGCGCGTCAAAATGGACACTAGCAAAGAGAAAATACGCTATATTTTACAGTTTTTCTTCGATAAAGGCGAAAACGCAAGCCAGGCGGCTGCAAATGTGAATAGTGTTTATGGTCCTGATACTGTAACAGCCAATCACGCGCAATTTTGGTTTCGTCGATTCCGTTCCGGTAATTTTGACGTCAAAAATGTACCACGCACTGGAAGACCAAGTGTCGAAAATGTCGATAAAATCATGGACATTGTCGCGTCCGACCGTCATGTAAGCACTGTTTCGATTGCCCAAGAGCTAAACAATGCACAAAAAACCGTGTGGAACCATTTGCATAAGGCTGGATACAAAAAGAAGCTTGATGTATGGGTGCCACACGAGTTAACGCAAAAAAACCTCATGGACAGAATTTCCATCTGCGAATCGCTGCTGAATCGCAACAAAAGCGACCCATTTCTGAAGCGGTTGGTGACTGGTGATGAAAAGTGGATCACTTACGACAACGTCACGCGCAAACGGTCGTGGTCGAAGCGCGGTGCGCCAGCGCAAACGGTGCCCAAGCCAGGATTGACGGCCAGGAAGGTTTTGGTGTGTGTTTGGTGGGATTGGCAGGGAATTATCTACTATGAGCTGCTCCCTTACGGCCAAACCCTTAACTCGAAACTATACTGTCAACAATTGGACCGTCTGAAGGCAGCAATCGCCCAGAAGCGCCCAGCTTTGGCCAATAGGAGAGGCATTGTGTTCCACCAGGACAACGCCAGGCCACACACATCGATAGTGACTCGCCAGAAGCTCCGGGAGCTTGGTTGGGAGGTTCTTATGCATCCACCTTATAGTCCGGACCTGGCACCGAGTGATTACCATCTGTTCCTGTCCATGGCGAACACGTTTGCTGGTGCAAAATTCGCTTCAAGAGAGGCTTGTAAAAATCGACTGTCTCAATTTTTTGCCAATAGGGACAAGGGCTTCTATGAGAGAGGCATCATGATATTACCTTCCAAATGGCAACACGTTATCGAACAAAACGGCGCATATGTGACCTAAATCGGATCATTCTAACTATGGTAAGTCAAGCCTTCAATGTCATGCAAAAATAATGGATTACTTTTTACTACACCAGATATTACTAGTTGGCGAGAATCGTATGGCTTAATTAATATAATCACTATAATTACTATTCACTGGTCTCTCATAACGAGATTCGTCAATATTAGAACTAGATAAAGGTTCATCTAGTGGGCCAATCACGTATCACTTAATGCTACTTTTTAAGGACGAAATTTCATCTCTTGTTTCACGTAACCTGCCAGAAATTTCATTCTTAAAATTTTCACACGCTTCTTTATTACTTTCAACTTGAGTGTTAACAATAGATGCGAGACATGAACACACATTAGAAGTCTTTCCTTCTAAACTTCCACATTGGCAGCAACCTTCTCTACTTCCGATTTTAATTGAGTTAATTATTTATTAGTTAAATCACCGATATTACC
This sequence comes from Lepisma saccharinum, assembly GCA_022664845.1. Taxonomy (NCBI): domain Eukaryota; kingdom Metazoa; phylum Arthropoda; class Insecta; order Zygentoma; family Lepismatidae; genus Lepisma; species Lepisma saccharinum. The sequence goes on from JAGDQP010005148.1 coordinate 25,921, forward strand.
ACTAACATCCTCACGCATTCCGCTAATTTCAGATTTAAGAGCGTCAAATTTACTATATTTTTTTTATCAACCGCGTAGAACTTACTTTGTACAGAATCGAGCCTACCATTGACACTAGTATTTAATGCGCGCACCGAATCTAATAGCTCAGATTTCTGGTCCACATCTTCAGGTTAGTTATTAGGAACTACATCTGAACCTTCCCCAGAATACAGATTTGGATTATCTTTGAAGCAGGCTCGACACAACCAGTCTACCTCTAGCTTACTGAGTACAGGAAACAAATTTTGAGGCCATCTCTCACAACGGAGATACTTCCACAACCAACAATTTTTGCATTCTATAGCTAGTCAACCTTGATTGCAACGTGCCACGTTTACTTTCGCATTACCGGTGGCCATTCCTGCAATAGTAGATAGAACTGGAGTTGGAGTTGGAAATAACAAGGAGCTGGAGAAAAAAATATTTGTGCTGTAGCGCTTGCACATACTATAATCCTGGCTCTTTCTCTTCTTCTTTTTTAAAGTATAGTAAAATTAAACTCTAGAAAATCAAGAAAAGAAGGAAGAAATATAAATACATCATCGAGCTCTACGTAAACGTATTGCTTTTGATTGAAGTAAATAAACTAAAAAACGACAATATATATTGCAGATAGTTATACTTCTATGCGAATGCTACTCGTACAAACAGTTTGTGGTGAAGTACTTTAAACAGCTTTCGTGGAGGCGAGATAAAGTAGTGGATAAGGGCCAAGGGCTGGAATCATCACTCCAAGTCTAGCACATTGTATAGCCCCGGCTTCATAGAACGTCTTTTCCTCTCTACGAACTGAAAACTTGACCTAAGCATTTTACGTAAATCATTTGCCATGTTCGAAAAATTGGCAAGATGGCGGTGAACTAGAAGAAAGCTTCTGAAATATCCTGTGCATTTTTTTTACAACATTCCAAAGTTTTTTCGGCCTTTCCTTCAAGAAAATTTACTCAGTAGTGTTATTAAGTGTTGCAGTGTTTTATTTAATAGTTTTATATCATGAAAATTCAAAATTAACTGTGATAACATCAAATGCGACAGTGACAAGAAAGTTAAGAGTGACTGACAGCTATGGCGGACAGAAACCATAACAACCAATAAATAACTGACCTTAAAACATCAATTATTAAGACTGTTAGACTGCAAAACTGTATTATATTATAAATATTATTATAAAACAGCAAATAATAAAACGAAAGCGCAATGGATGGGCATAATTAGCCATTTCTGCGCTAGATTACAAAATACGAATACGACTTCTATACATAGTTCGATGTTCTGTACAAACCTATGATCAGTGATGTATTTAAAGCTGCTTAGCGTGTTCATATTATATACACTAATTTCTTTTTATGGAATGCAGACAAGTCATATAATGAAAACAAAAGAGAACTTCGCGTTTGTGGTCATTTTAGTAAATAATGACTTAGGGTCATCTTGTTTCGGTAAGCTGTCAAATTCTTAAAATCCACGAACCTTCATGCCCCAACCGGAGATCCAAATGCACAGCATATGAAAGTGGCCTGGATTTTACATTATTTTCATCGTAAGTTATATTCAGAAATGTTATTTTTGATTTCTTATTAATTTAATTTGTTTTCAAATTTTCACGGAACATAATGTGATAATATCTATTGAATATATTATGTTTATTTTTATTTTTCATCTGCAATTCTGCGTAAATGCTACCCTAGCGTACTGCTGCTTATTGAGACTGGATAGACCAGTTTCGTGTGATTTTTCAAGGCGAATTAGTGATTTTCTATTTTTTTAAAAATTATTTTATTGTTAGATGAATATAACATTCGAAGTGTGAATATGATTTTTACTTGCGTTATTTTAACTGTCCTTGAATAAGACGTGAAAAGTGAATGTTATCTCTTGATAGCGGAGAAACATGAAATTCTTTTAATTTTATGAACAGATCGCTCCCTTTAGATTGACTTCCCATCAGCCTCCAGTTACTAGGTCTGCATAGTAAGAATTCTGAGAGATACTTCTACATAATCTTTTGTAGTAAAAAAAAAGAAAGAAAGAAAGTTATGCTTATTCCTAAACTCCTCCTTTTGTCAAAGTTAATTTTTATTTTCATAAGAAATTGCATCAAAAGATTTAGAAGTTACAAAGAAAAGTTACACAGTAAATTAGCGAGGCAGTCATCTTACAGACTTCCGAGCACTTGTCCTAACGCCTTGGAACACACGACATACATGATTAGTACCAAAGATAAAAGTTCTTGAAGAAGCTGTTAATAGGTTTGTGTTATCGGCTACTTGAAAAAAAAAAAAAAAGGTCACATGAAGGTTTGAAAAAAATAGAACATATGAACGAGGTTTGAGCTCAAGCAGACCGCTTATTACCTATGTACGTTGTATGCTGTAAAATATAAATTTTTAATGTCAAGTTTTAAAGCGAAATAAACCGTCTGTATTTTGAGCGCATTTTTTTTTTTTTCTATGCAAAAGGTTTCTTGGAAAGCGTATCACATAATTTAATATTCGCATATCTTATACTGAATTATGTGTACTACAACTGTTGGATCTCTGTTGATAATATAAAGAACACATGTTTCCGAAGCAATTTTTATTAGCATATTCCTTTTTGTGTTTCTTGGCAAAAGGATGAATACGGGAAGGGTATTCAGACTAACTGCGATGGTTATCAAGTATGTTGTAAAATAGAACTGTTCCATGGTATTTTTGTCAAGGTTAAAACTCTGGAAAACCAAGTCGTAATGTTCATACATGTTGAGGGAAGGAGCAATATCGTACCGTGGACCGAGCAAAGAGGTGTAACGATGAGAAAATAAGAGGTCGTATAAGAGTTTGTTGTTAGGGGAGTGGGAGAAATGGAAAGATCCAATTTTATGTGATACGGGGGGGGGGGAATAAAATGTGTGTAGTAATCAGGAAAGTACGTGAAATGAGATCCCCTCCCCCTTCTTTCTTGATGTAGCTAGGTAGAGAAAGAAAGGAGCTCTTTTTGGTGTTTTGGAATTGGTAAGAGAATTAAGGTCTACTATTCTTTTTCTGATTTCCTTCTTGGTTTCTTTCCCGCCCTTGGGGAGTAAATAGAAGCGAAAGTATTGTCTGCCATCCCTTATGAAGCAGAACCGTAAAAAAGCACCTTTTCGTTGTTGGTATTTCCTTCAGGTAGGAAAAAAAAAAATCGGCCTTGTAAACGCAAAATCATGCTTAATTTTTGTAAGAGCTCCCATTCCTATCTGTTATTTTCAATTACCCCGTTTAAAACTAAATACCAGTATATAATTATTGTCATTTTAATTTTCCATCTTTACATCTAGAACGGTGTTCCGTTTGTTCGTAATATATTAGTAGAAGCTGCGAAGAAACATATATTTTATTGTCGACAGCAATATCTCATGTAGAGCATATGCTATTCAACTAGAAAGATAGGAGTTAGTGCTACATGGAAGAAAAAGAAAAGAAAGTACATACACAGATTTAGATTGAAAAATACCAGATTGACGAGTACGAGCTACTCATTTAGGATAATGGAAAATTTCTCGGTATACTTTGAGGGGCTTGTTTTCGCATTGAATTTTGTTTAAGATCTTTAGCCGACTTTGCCTTAGACTTACCAGGGGGAGGGTACTTATTGTCGAGTTCCTGTTATTATCTTAAATAGGTTTAGAATTTTACGTATATTTCAGAAACGTTTCAACTTTTAAAATATTCGACATTGCCCGGCGTGGAGATATAAAAGAAATTATGATTATACTATTTACGACTACTAGATTATACTGTTCAATGATTACACTAGAAGTAGTAGTAGTAGTAATAGTAAATGTTCTTACGTGATACTCGAATGTTTAAAAATTGTGTCATCGCCAGGGAAACGATGGTTTGAAAGTTTTAATATTTCTTAAACCTTTTGAATAAAAAGCTTTATCTTTATCGTAAGGACAAGTTTGGTGGGACGTATTGAGCTAATACGACTTCTAATGTTTGAGTAACGTTACGATGAAAGTGACATACATTCTGTCAAGAAAGTACCGGGAATTGGTTAATAAAACACAAAATATGCATTATTCATCCAAATTTATTGTATCGCCTTCAAAGTAGGCCCCTTACGAAATAATACACTTATGCCAACGAATAATCCAATCATCAAAACATTATTGAAACACATTTTCTGGAATCAACTTCAGTACTCGCCGCGAATTCTCTTTGATGTCTGCTATCGACTGAAAACGGGTGCCTCGAAGTGGTAATTTGAGTTTTGGAAAGAGAAAAAAGTCGACCGGAGCCAGATCAGGGGAATACGGTGGTTGTTCGATAAGATTTGTTGAGTTTTTGGCCAGAAATTCGTTCACAATGATAGCCTTGTGAGATGGTGCGTTATCGTGGTGCACAATCCATGAGTTTTCTTTCCACAAATCTGGTCTTTTTCGACGTATTTGCTCTCTCAAACGGCGCATAACGCTCAGATAATATTCTTTATTTACTGTCTCACCTTCTGGCAAGAATTCCGAGTGCATAACACCGCGATAATCGCAAATAGCTGTCAACATCACCTTCACTTTTGATCGACTTTGACGTGCTTTATTCGGTTTCGGCTCAGTTGGTAGGCGCCATTCCGAAGCTTGTTGACTGGTTTGCATGTCAAACTCGTAAACCCATGTCTCATCACCAGTTACAATGCGTTTTATGAATGTGGAGTCGGAATGGACTCGTTCTAGCATGTCTGTATCACTCATACCCTGTATCACTCATACGCACGTGTTTTTGATAAAGTCGATTCACCGTAAGCCTTATGTAACATTTTCGGCACAGGAAATTCCATTTGCAATGCAAAATTTAAGACATATTCTTCGATATTTTTATCCATTGTAAACATCGCACACACACACACGTGATATGAACTGACAAATGGAGCACTGTAAACAAACTAAATGACAGATGGCGCTCAAACTCCGCGTGAACATAGAGGGCAGTTGTGCTAACGTAGCGACAAGAAGAATTTCAACACACCCTTTAAGTGGACTTTGTAAATGTACAATTCCCGGTACTTCCTTGACAGAATGTATAAACATATCATTTTAATATGTCTTGCACTTGGATAAAATCGGTTGTACCGTTATGACGGGATGGATGAATATGAACTTCAAAAAGTTTTCTTGATACGGTTTTCGGAATTATATTATTTCGTTGGGAACTATGTTATTTCTATATATTAAGGTAGAATCCTTACACCTGAGCACTATCGTGTCAAAGTATTTTGTTATAGACAGTAACAAAAGCGATACTGTAAAGGGACCGCTACAAAGCATTCCACATCACATTTTTGTTGTTTATTATCCAGTATATAAGAAGACAAAACTGTTCTTTACACTGTACTGTATTTTTCTTCTACCTTCAACTAAACATAATGAAAAGGATATCAAATTAACGAGAGAATTTGGCTCCAAGCAAGTGGTTTTCCACAGAGAAAAGAATATAGTCGTGTGAGAAAGGCTGAATAATTGAAACTCTCCGCGAAGTATCCCATTCCTTTTAATCTGAAGTTCATATCCTGCTGCTTAAATTATGCTTACCTACTCCAATGCTGTGCCTTTCCTTAAGAGAACCAGGAAGGAAGGAGGGGATTTTTTTTGTGTGAATATTTTGTATATATCGATCGAAAGAGGGCCCAATGTCAGCCTTTATCGCGATGAAGAGAAGCCATCGTCCCCAGGGGTTCTTGAAGGTCTTTCGCGGTCGTGAACCCTTATCTAACCTCTCTTCCGTTTTGGCCTCTACATCATTTGAAGAGCCTGGAGGGTGTTCGCCCTACTTTGTGAGTTTCAACCACAAGGAATGTTCTTTTTAATGCGTAGCAAATTTGCAAGTGGGAATGATTGTATAATTTGAATATGATGTGAATCATTAAGAAAAAAAGAATTGTTGCTGAAAGAAGCATAGTGATGTGTTTAGTAGAAATGAACGGGACGGAATTACATAAGCTGCATGTTTTGAAATTACCCATGTGATCAGTTGAGGTTGCTGTTTAGTGTACATTCTAATAGCAATACATTTTCGCAGTCTTCCTGTTCATACAAATCAAGTATTCTAGAGGGAAAAGCTGCAGTTTTACTCCGGCGGAAAGGATGTGGTTGTAGGGTACAGTACGGAGGTTTTTTTTTTTTTTCATTGGTCAAAATGACTATAATGGTAGCATCCCTGCGTTGAGACGACATGTTTACTTTTCGTTGGAACTTTCTATAGCAATGAATTATACGCAGATGCTACTCTTTATAAGAGTTCTAGCCTATATTGTTAATTATTCGCATATACTGTGCACATAAACACAAACACACTTTTTACATACATCTACAGTAACCAGTAGTTTGTGTGACTTGGTTGTGGAGCAAATGCAAGAACGATTTCAAATAATGTGCCTATCGTACAATCTAGTTTTAGGATGTTAGTGGACTTAGCTTCATATATGGAAGTATAGACAGTGTTTATTTCGCCATCTTTCTGACGACCTCATCTATAACTTTACACTTCGACTTAAAACTGGTTTCGATTTTCGGTCATCGCTCTGAAATCAGTCAAGATGCACGAAATGTTCGGAAAAGAGAGGAAGGTATGGATATACGAGAGAGAGAGAGATGTATTTATAGAGGACAAAATATTTTCTGTGAACAGATGAAGAGAGATTTAGAGGAATATATACATTAAAGGGGTCCCGACTTCGATCCCAGAGTGAGGATACAAGTGATTTTAAACGTTCACATAATTTCAATCCGATGGAAGGCAATCGCGAACCATCATCGATTCACCTTGCCCATAAACTTCAGGTCACAAACCTATTACCGGGTAGATAATGTATTATTATGATGTACTGTTCGATTACGATAAGAAACAGTTTTCTTTCTCTGCGCATGTGCGAAAATCACACTGGAAGGGGAAAATGAGAACCTCCAACGATGCAAAAGAAATCTGTCGGTGATTTTGACCGGCACCTTTCAGCCACAGCAAATACTTACATTTATCTGAAACTTAACTAAATATATTGAACAACGTTTTTTTTTTTTTTTTTTTTTTTTTTTTTTTTAGCAGGTTGGGTATCCGTGCGGTCTACAGAGGTAGACCAACGACTCGAAGATCCCGGGCTGACTCGACTCGAATCATGACGGGCCGAAGTCCAAAGTTACTAGACTGGCTCATATAAAAATAAAACTTTACCAAAGTTTTTCTTAAAAAGAAAAGTACATTTCCGATTTGTTTGCCTTTCGAGACCCGAGTTCGCTACTTCTTCATTTATCCAGTTCCCAGCTACCGTCACGATGTTCAGTCAGTCATCTGGGATGAAACTGTACAGTAGCGTTAAAAATCAGCCAAGAAATGGTAATAATAATAATAATAATAATAAGAAGAAGAAGAAGAAGAAGAAAAAGATGATGAGGTACGAGTTGTTTTAATTTCGAAAACGAAGAATTGTCTTCGGAAATTGAGTTAACCTCAGAGAACTGAACTAGTTGCATATGAATAATTCACACAGAAAACCAAAGAGGATAATAAAAAAGGAGAAGAACCGCATATGAAATGTAAGTTTTCAAAAGCGTTTCGAGCCAGAAGGAATCTTTAAGAACAAACACAAAACTGGCAGATAAGTCAACAAAACTATTACATGGAAACTTTACGACATTTTCCTCCATCTTTTGTAGTACTAGTAGCAAAATTGTCATAGAAAAAAAAATGAACTTTGAAGTTCCATAAAAGAGGCAAGTTTTCGAGCCAAGTTCTTGGACTTCCAGCAAGTGGCGTCTTTTGAAAAGACAGGCAACTTTAAGAGGGACACACACAGACACGCTCAGAGAGAGAGAGAGATTAATAAAGGTGGGGAGTGAGAGAGAAAAATAATAAAGTGGTAAGTACATGAACGAATAAGTGGTTGCTTTTCTTAAGCAAAATATTTTCATGGACTTCTCTCCTTGATTTTTCTTCAGTTGTATAGATTTCTCTTTTCCATTGTGTTTATTTGTATCCTCTTGAACTCAGAAGTTAATCTAGAAAATCAATTACGTTCCTCAAAGTGTAGAACTCTTTAAGTGACTGCAGCAGTTCTGTTATTTTAATAGAGAAGCCGTAAAAAATTGAATTAACATGAAGAATTGTTTAATTTAAATTGACCAAGTAGGAATTTTAAAGCTGGCTGAACACACTTCAAGTAAACTCGAACTGGAGTGTCAAAAGTGGTAATAATATAGGATGTCCCTGAAATAATGGTTCAGACTTCGGGAGGGTGAGTATTTACGTGAAAAGAAGAGAAAGGTTCCTTTGAAGAAATTAAAAAAATATTCGTATTTTTGGAGATACAGGCGGTCAAAGTCACGGAAGCATCGTCACAAATGACGCCATGGCTCGACACCGTAATGACGTAATCAGCATCGACTGAGCAAATCACACTGGAAGTAATACCCGATTAATTTATTTAAGCAATGTTTTTGATTGAGACAGTGCTGCATACGCTGGTTTCACAACCTAAGAATTCAATTGCCAAGGAATTAAATGGTTTTGCACTAAGAATTTCAACTAATCTGCACTAGCCAATCAAAAAACATAATTAAATGTATTGGATACTACTTCAAGTGTGATAGAAGGAGCCAAAGATGGAACGTTTACTTGCTCGTGGCTTGTCCTCTTCTCTGAGTGGGTCCCCCAACCCCAACTATATGCGATAGAATGGACCATATTGCACAGTTGCTTCCACATACTTTGTTAGACACATAGCAATGTCTTCAGTAGAGAAATATCTCATAAACTCAACAGTATCGTTAAGCTGAAAGTGGAACTGCTCGATGACGTAACAGTTGTGTTTTATATTCTTGTTGAAGATTTTTTAAACTCGTCTACGGATGAGCGGGATGGCTTAAGGCTCAGTCAAGCAACTGATGGAGAAGATTTGTGAATGGTAGTGTGAAGTCTCGAATTCACATCCCATCTAGACTGTTATGTGATATTTTCTTTGCCATGTCCTTTCGTATAAAAGTAACACTTTAAATTAAACACACAAAGACAATGACACTTTATCAATAAAGAGCTGAATTGAGCTTTGTTGTTTATTTTGATGATTGGAGTAATTTTTATCATTGTGATTCATAATGTCTGTACAAGAGGAATTACGAAATATGACCATTTAAAACCTGGAATGGGATTACGAATTGCTTACGTGTGCGCAAGTGACTGTTATCGTCTTCGAAATACTGCCTTTGTTAAGCTGTGCACTTTGTGAGAGTATAGTGCTTCTGATCGAAAGGGTTTCGAAATTCGTTTTCTGAAATACATCGCTATATAGTTGTCATGTTGCGTTGTATGTCAGAAGTGTCAACAAATCTTTGTGGGAATCTTTTTAAATTTTGAAAAGGAGCCAAAAATCGTCGGGAACTAAGTCAGGTGAAACACTGCGTTTCATCGCTGGTTTGGTGACCCTATCAAACATCTCTGGTCTGTGTAAAAGATCACACAAAATGTAAAGTCGACATTGCTTGTGGTTATTGGATTTGAGGCATTATCTTTGCGGAAGTTTCTTGGTCATTCCAAAATCTTTTGTTAGAATCTGTCGTACTGGTTCCCAATCCATATTCAATTCTTCTGCTGTTATAGTCCCTAATCTTCGATCTGAGTGCACCAAGATTCGTACTCTGTCAACATTTGCTTGTGTTCTTTGCGTTTGTGGCTGCCCACTCTTGAGTTATCTGGCACATCTTCACGCCCTTCCCCATACCGTTCAAACCTCTAAAATCTTTTGCGAAATAAAACTTTCTTTTCATCCATAAACATATAAATACTTGTGAAACGTTGTTTGGAAATACACTTCCTATGTTTTGCAGCTATTTGTTTATTTCGGCATGTAGTATCTGAAATAACCCAGGACTTACCACTCACCAAGGAATTTGAAACGATCGGGAAACGCAAACTTTAATGACGTATTGGGAGAGCCAACATAATGTGGTTGTCTGTGGTGATAGCCTATACAGGCGAAGTATTCTGTACGCGGTAGACAGCAAATGAGATAAACGTTATTGGTCTTGGCTTCGCCTCGATGAGTTCTGTTGGATTTAGCAAATACTTTTGAGCCGTACTCAGATGATCTACCTGTACGAGTTCCTCGACCAATTTGAGAAGATTGCTTGAAATTAAACTATAGGTAACTCTTCATAGCTTTAAAGTTCCTTTCCGATGCGGACAGAGAGCGTATTCGATCAAGTAAATTCATCATCAGAATGTTTAATCCAAAGGCGAAGCCAAAGCTCATTCAAATCAAATAGACAAACAAAGTGCTGTAGGAATTCCGTTTCTCCATCTGTGCCATTACTCCGTTGCTTCTACCTGTATTTAACATTACTACTGCTCCGTCTCATCCCAAGACGGAATTCAGAAATGTTCATCCGTTTTTGTTCCAGAAAATAATCGATTCATCTGGCTATGTTGTGTCGATGTGGGAACAAAGTGAGACAAGCACGTAGAACCGGGTTTATCTGCCACTGTTTTGTTCTAGCTGTTCTTCTCTGCGGTGACTTCTTTTTAGTACTTTTCTCTCTACGTTAGTCAAAGTATAGGCCTCTAAAGGCGATTACTTTTAGATTTACCTTCTTCTGTAATTCAATCCTAAGTTTTTCTTCCTCTCTCCTGATCTTTGAATTATTATATTGACAATATTTTCCGATACAATACTGACATCTTGCACCGTTCCACTGGCAATCAGAGCTGCCGTTCTTTCTGACACGAGTTCGAAAAGTCGCAGCTGACACGTTTGTAAGTGTCAAGTGGGACTGTGTGTCACACCGTTTTTGAGGTATTTGATCCGGGTTGAACTCAGAGGCCGAGCTACAACTTCATCTGAAAAAACAGGAATGTATGTTTGTTCCAGATTTCAATAATCCGATTTGGAACTATCGTTGAGCGACTGAATAGAGTTGAGTGCATGATCCTTGAAGTTGGATCAAGTGAAAATGTTTTTCATCATTTTACCTTGCGTCGGCAACGGAGAGTCCTTCATTTTAACGTGTTGCCTAAACAATCCACTCTTTTATCTTTCACGAGACCCATGTCTATTATTTTCGTTCATTTTTCACAAACTGTGTTTATGAACAATGGAAATAAATCAGTAACAATGCAAACTGCTCACAAAGGTCACTAAACACAAAAACCATCACAAATAAAAGTCGTTAAATACACTACCAAGAACCAGCACTTTCACTCTTCGAACACAAACTGTCCTAGCGCTGCCACGCACAAGTCCAATATTGAACTTACTGTTCGTTTTTCTAGTTAGGCACTGAAACTAAAAAAGGAGGATAGTGACGAAAAAAAAAAAAAATCGAATGATCGAGAGCTTGATTTTAAACATCATTGTTGTAACTATCATACAATTTATTGTTTCGTATGATCATCATCTTAGCACGTCATCTTCGTCCAACGAAAGGTTGTGGTTCAGCTTTCGTAGGAAACCTTTGGTCATAGACATGCTGTCGGGCAACAAACAAGGTATCGTAACTGGGTTTTATAAAATATGTTGTTGTTTTTTTTCATTATGTTAAACTTTGCAGTGGTTATCTGAGGATAAGCGTTGTTTATTTTCCAATTTGAAGCTTAGAGACGCAATTTGAAGTGAATTTTCAGTGCGGCCTGCTTTCCTGTGGCCATTAAAAGTGACTGTTCGTCATAGCGCTGTGATAATTCGGTTGTTGGCTGTAATTGCATATCTTTTTCCTTATTTCAGTATTTACGAGTCGTGTATGAACCTACCCGTATGATCCAGTGGTTACGATTATTGGCTTCTGGTAAACACTTGTAAGGTGACGCGGATTACCTATCATGCCAACTATCGTGACTGACGTATGCGTGGATTGTACCTTCATAAATGACTTAAAATCCACCTCCCCATTCTTATTCCCCACGGATATAAATAAATAGCAAGGTGTAAGAATGTGATACCCTGAGAACTTAAGCGGCTGTATAAAGTTTCAGGAAATAGATAGTTAACACCAGAAGGTTGATTCTGAACATGCACTTCATCGGCGAAGATTACAGTAACTATAGTGTGCGTTAAATTCTAGTCTTCTTTTATACGTGCGCTCAGCTTGAAAGAAAATGAGGGATGAGAAAATTTTCCAAGTCCAAGAAGTAGCAAAGTCTGCCAATATCAAAGCGATATATGTGACAAACAGAATAATGTAAATGGTTGATTTTACTTTTGTGTTGAACACAGTTTTGGTGTTACCATGTTGTAAACCTCTTGTCTTTCTCATTGGTCATTTCAACAGTGCGATGACGGTATAATGGGTGCTAGGTGTTTTAATTACGGACAAAATAGTCTGTGATGTATAAGGAATTTGTACAATATTTATTCTGCTTTTTGAAACACGGCGTGGAGGTCGTTTCAAATTTCAATAAAATGATTTGATGTACATTTTTTCTGTAACGCTTTGGTTTTCTTTCTTGTATGCTTTTATGGCATTGAAGCCCTCTGTGGAGCTAATAATAGAATGTACTTTTCTTAATTAGGAGCCAAAGGACAGAAAGAGTGAAAAATAAATTTCAAACGTTTTCGAAAACTTATTATAAACTTTGTTGAACAAGCAAAATTGGATGGCAAGAGGGTTTATATACATAATTAACACTCTGTCTTTTATTTTTTTTTGTCTCAACCGTCATTATCAATACGATTGTCCTTTCTAGAAACAAAAGTGCTGACTATCTCTCAACCATCTTATAAAGGGAAAAGAACAATACCGTTTTCTGTCTTTCTTGGGTGATGGTAATGATGGTAGACAAAAATGTGATGCTTTGAATTCAGAAGATAGCACGCCTTGAAATTCAGATTGTTACCAGAAAGTTTTTCTCCGTCATGAACAAGGGGAAAAAAAGGCACATTTCTCCGGAAATGTTGGAAATCTTCGAGAGGGACAAAGTGTCTTTCTCTCTCTATCTCACTCACTCACACACACACACACACACACAGAGAGAGAGAGAGAGAGAGAGAGAGAGAGAGAGAGAGAGAAATCAATATAATTTCCATTAAGGAACAATCACAACGCAAAGGAAGCAAAGAAAGGGAGGAAACTAGAAAGTCGAAAGAAGAGCAAGAGATGAAGCAGAGAGAGAAAGAGAAAAACTGTGAACTTGCTTTCTTTTTGGTTCTTCTTCGTTTCTTTCTTTTAAAAGAAAGGTAGAACATGACGTCATTTGCTCTTTATATAAAAAATCAAGTTTTGGGAGAAATGTTTCATATTCGCCTTTATTATTATTTTCTTTTTGAGGTGGTAGAAAAGTGGGAGAAGGGGGACGGCGAATCCAACCCTTTTTCTCTTAACTTTGTAAAGTTGTTGAAAATGAAATTTGCTACTTAAAGAAAAATCTTTTGAATGTAATAAAAGGAGACGAGTCTTTTCTCTTCAACATACAGACTTGTTGACTTCATCGCTATCTTTGTATAAATGGCCTCTTCTATTTTTTACTGTTTCATTAAAGTGTTTAAATTTTATTTTTATTAACTGACGGCAGTTTATAACGTTAACGACAGGGAGGGACGGAGCTGGTTAGAAAGTAAATGCTCCTTTTAGTTTACGTAAAGAAGTGTAGTGTACTGTATTAATATCCTGAAGCTGGGTACACTCTAAAAAACGTGCTGTGTTTTACATTTTATAATCATATTTTTGAATACATTTTGTTGCATTTTAAGCTCGCGAATACTATTTGAACACGTTCTTAACAGAATTAAAAAAAAAAAAACGTTTGGTTGTATCAATAGGAGATTTTGGTAGCATAAGGAAAATAGCAAAAACGTTGGTGGGAGTGATAATAGAACCCAGATCAACTCAGTGATGTCAAATTCCTAAACATGTATATTAAAAAAGTGTAATATCAGTGTATTTTTTTACGGTGCAATTAGGCTGATATTGTTGCTAAAGTTGTGCGTTTTGAAGCATATTGGAGTTCATAACTCTAAAACTTAATAATTGTTGGATAAATAAATGTGCCGTAGGGAATATATTCGGTTAGAGTGAAAGTGAGTTCAATGTATGGAAACAAATTATGCAATTAAAATTCTTATATTCAGTCTCGATTTTTTTCACATAATAAACATAATTTAAGTTGACTGCCATCTTTCTCCAGTTTATTTTATTATGAAGAAGGAGTCTATTATTTCACATCAGAATCATGTTTATATTTACAGTCGTATTGTGTTTCTCTCCAATTCCTATCCTTATGTTTATATCTGGCCTATGTACCTTGACAAAATCTGACACGCCAATTACCAAATAACGTATCTATAGCAGATTGTCCTTAAATTGTATAAGGCAATTTTTAAACCGTTATTAGCCACTTAGTTTTATTGATGTTATTTCGGAAAACACGAGGTAAAATATTTTACCCTCAAAGTTTAATTTCTTGTTGATTCACATCCTTTAGTGTACTGGTTCCATAATGCCTTTTGCTTGTATCTTCGCAAAAGTGAATTGATCCATGATAGCTATAACCACTTCTAGTGTCTATAAAAGTGTTAAGGTGAAAGTCTTGTCCCTGGATATAGACTCCCATTGAGGGTGAAGATGATATCACACATTCGGTATCTATACAATTGATCCAGATATCATTTATGCCCATACCAGATACTAACTCACTGGCCATCTTGGATGATTTCTCCAGTAAACTCATTCACTTGTCCTGGATGATTTGATGGAGACTGATGGAAATTAGGTTCTTCTTTTAAACAACTTTCACATCGAATTCTAAAGTGTTACATAATTCCGCAAAAATCACATCGTTTACCATAAGCTGGACACCGATTATATAGGTGTGCTTGTGAACAGAACATACAACTCTTTATCCATTGAGTTGTATCTGATATTTTTTTCTCTGTTTTAGTTACATGTTCCTTTTGGTCCATTCCATTATCTAGAATATGATGATGGCTTTTCCGTACTATAATTACATTGTTCTTTCTGTCCGATAACGTGTACTTCAGAATTAATACCTTTTAGAGGAAACATTGTAGACGATATAACTCTCGCTTCTCTCTCTCTCTATCATATCATGATGTAGAGCAATCTGGACTGGTCCTTCGAATGTTAACTTTTCTGAAGCTAGAAGACGCTTTCATAAACTCACATCGTGTACACCAAATATCAGTTGATCTACCAAAGCTTCACTCAAAAAGGATTCATATTTACATTTGTTAGCTTGTGCTCTTATCTGTTGAATGTAATCTCATAATGGTAGACCTATTTGCTGAGACATAGTATGGAAATGGAATCTTTCAGAACGAAAACTAGATGGATTACCAAACAAAGTGAGTACCATAGGTTCGTTTTGTTCTCAAGTCAAAGGCTCTCATTTCTGTGGGATATGATAACACCATTTGAAAAGATCCTCTTTTTACTAGCTCAAAAAACAGACAATCTATTTATTTACACTAAATCCTAGTATTGTAAAAATCACTAGATTTTACGATAAAAATCCTATTCGGGATATGATTCGATATGATCTCATTGACGGTTTCGCTGTGAACACACACCACGTACAAATCTATCATTTCTTTGCGTATAATTATTGACCGTAATGGAAGAGATGTGCTTTAGTACTTTTTAAACTATCTTCTTGGCATTAACTGTATGTGGCCGAGGGAAAATCGAGTTTCAAACCGGATCGCCCGATAATGAAGCAAGTATTCTTTCACTGAGACATCGCGTCGGTATCTTCAGATGCTGTAAAGCGGTGAGATGTGGAAGGGCAAGTGGAGATTCTTCTGGTCTGGATCTTGAATATTGTCAAAATTTTCAAGTGAGAGGAGAATTGCAGCTCACAGTGGAAAAGTACTTTCAGATCAACTGAATAGCAGACGTCAGCCGTGTCCTTTCTTTCACGTCCCCGCAGACGGGAAGGGCGTAAGCCATAGTGTTGTTACCGCCCATACAATTCATTTTTATATATGTTCCCGTAGACAGTTGAACTTCATTTGTCTATGATGATTCGAAGACATCAAGCGACTGACTTCAGATTCCTAGATGCTTTATCTTTAGCCACTTAATAAGCATAAATTAACACAACCGCTGATCAATTATTTTACATTTTCGACAATGTAAATGGGGGCGGGTCATAAAACCTTCCTGACCATGCGTTATCTCCTTGCAATGCCAACAAACAAGAGAAAATGGAAGACCTCATTGGAAGTGATCTCACACTTTCAAAAGAAAAGTTTCAAAATAGGCTCATTAATCACTTGCTGTTTTACTTCCGGATATGAAAACAAATACGTTAGTATTTTTGCTCAAATGACATTAAATTCTTTTGCCAAATTGAAATGTCTTGAGCATTTTTTTGGGGGGAGGGCAGGGGAGGGGATGCATAATAAACCTTGTGAATATGGTTTTCGTATTGTCAGATCGTGTTGTTTCTTGTATGTAGAAAATTTTCTATAAATGAATGTTAATGAACAGTACAAAATCGTTTATATTTGTCCGCAATCATGGAATCTGATCATATAGCTGACGATTCACCTAAACAGTCATTGGTAGAAGCCTTTCATTCCTTTATCTAATATCGCCATATTAACCGTGTCGTCGGTTCTCCGTCCCCTATTCCATCCTGATTTTCGATCCCGAAAAAAAAAACCTGTTCTTTCAATCGTCTACCCTCGCCTTTGACTCGGTCGCTCGTCTTCATCTCCACTTCCACTTGCCTTTTCTCTCAAGTACCGACAGCTCAGAGAGATCTCATAACTTCCGAAACGACACAGCTATAAAAGTGGGGGTGGAGGAACTAGGAGGCTTGACGAAGATGATTACGTATTGGGTAGAGTGTAACATACAAAGAATGTGCAAAGGAAACGACGGTGGAGTATTGATAAAAGTGAACTTACCTTTTCTTACGTGCCAATCAAGCCGGAGAGGAAACAGTATCAATTATCAGTCGTGAAACGCTGAAATCAATGTTTTATTAACTATTGTGTATTCATTTTCCCTGGGTGAAACAGGCAGTTCTATCTTAAGTCTCATCACATTTTCTGAGGAATTACATCTCTCAGTCATCATTCTGGGAACAAAGATAGGAAGATTGAATTTGAATTTCATCTATGACCTTTAGGCAACATTGGCTCAGACCAGATACGGGTGGGAAGAGGAAATGGGAAGGAATCGTCCACAGCCTTGTTTCTAAGATATCTTCCCAGCATTAGCCTCGTGTGATTGAGGAAAACTCCTGGGAAAACCTCAGTCAGGATATCCGATTACTGGTTACGAACCCAGGATAACCTTGAAAACCTGAATCAAGATTGCTGTTTGCAGGATTGGAAACCACTTGTCTCCCCCCAGTACCTTTCGGAAGTCGTCGACAATAACTGCTGGATCAAGAGGGGGGGGGGTAAATATTGTTTTTGAACTAATCCTTGTACTACAAATTAACATCAATTTTATTTGCACAAATTATTTACATGCCTTTTACTTCCTTTTATCTGATATCGAGCATGGTTAGGAGGAAGTATGGTATCTTCGAAGTTAGATGAACTTGCCATCCTGGTGGATGTTTCCTTGCTTTCTTTCAGTCATTATTTTTTTTCCTTCAGTCCAGGATACGGTTCTTTAAAACAAGACTGTTCTATAATCACTCAGAGAACAGGACTTTCGTTAAATTTTTGCGTGGAGAGAAAGTTTTTCATTCTGATGAAAATTACCATGCCTGGTAGAAAAACATAAGAGTTTCCAGGCAATTGCAACCTTTCATCATAAATGCTTAAATTCAATCTTTGGGTACAGCTTCAATTAACAAGCGGCCGTAGCTGAGTTGGTTTCTCATTCTGAAGGTTGTGGGTTCGCGCCTAGCAATCGGCCATTCCAGAATTTTTATCTCAGTAACCAGGCTGGCCTCTCTTTCTCACATCCTCTCCTTTCATCTTTCCCGGCCTCAACCAAAGATAAGGGGCCGCGGTGGATCAGCAGTTAGAGTGCTCACCTCTGGCGCTTGGTGTCTTCAGTTCAAACCCTGCTTGTGCCATGAGGGCTTTGTGGTGGACAAACACCATGTACGTGGTTTTTTTTGGGGTTCTCCTATTTCCTCCCACTTCCTTCATTCCACCAATCATATCATCATTATCCATCCGGCCTGACTCAAAGTTGCCTAAAGGGCTTAAAAATTAAATTGAAAATTCAGATTCAGCCGAACATACCTATAAAGACCATAATAATTAAGTTCGTAAATTACAGCTTTAGGTTCTAATTTGCCGACACGCTTATGGCATTATTAGTTGGGATATTACATATTTTTTTTTATCATATCGCTGTAAATTTTGGCACATGTGGGTCCGAAACTGCCCCTTTTCTTTGACTTATGTTGACATAATCCATTTCCATGATTGTACCATAGAAAATTCGTCCCTAGGATATTGCTATGTATTAAACCCCATATAATATTCCACTGGTAATATACCATTTCTGCATTTGTGAGCTACATACCTGTTTTGTTCCCATAATTACGTATTTGCATGAATGTAGGATGCTTATAATTGTCTGTTATTATGTTTCTGCGTTGGAACTAATCGATTCGCACGGAGGTCTGCTGGGCGTGATAGCACATGTGCCACACCACACTACACACACATACATGTAATGAGTGCATCGTCATGTGTGTCTGTGAGAAAGCGAGAGAAAGAGAGAGGATGAGGCTGCAGAGTACTCTAGTTCCCAGGCAATTCATTAGGGTCGCTTTATTGCACGAAATTCTACATGGTTTTGGTTGTTCGACGTTGATTTCTCTTCAATAATCAATCATGGCGAATTCTTGTAATTTATTATGGGACATCCATGCGTGTATCCGCACATATGGAAGTGAACCATTCGCGGAACGAACTGATATCTAATTGAGAACTAATGTCAAAGTAAAAAATGTGGGAAGGCCAGTAAAAAGGAAAATGAATGTGATTGAACAATGTGAATACAACACAAAAACAAAAAGTTCTGTGAATTTATTTTACATGTCTGTAGCAGTATTATACAAAAAAGAATTAGTTGCATTTCCTGAGGTTTTTTGTTTGTTGAAAAAAGATCTACCCATTTAAAAAAAAAATTAAACTTTTTCAAGTATGTGGAAACGCATTTTTAATCTCGAAAAGTGA
Source organism: Lepisma saccharinum (assembly GCA_022664845.1). Classification (NCBI taxonomy): domain Eukaryota; kingdom Metazoa; phylum Arthropoda; class Insecta; order Zygentoma; family Lepismatidae; genus Lepisma; species Lepisma saccharinum. The sequence goes on from JAGDQP010005148.1 coordinate 45,079, forward strand.
ATGGCACCCAACAAAACTTTCAATAAAATACAAGCTTTTTTTTTCATTCCATTATTGATTTTATTTTATTCATTCAGTGTGCCATGAGAAATGACTTAAAGTTTCACACACTGAAAGGGAGGTTGCGTATACAGTACAAGGGGCCGGAATTCCAGAAATTGAAATCCGGATTGCGGAATCAAAATGGCAACTTTTTTGATACTACTATGTTGGAATTCACGAATTGTCTTCAGATTTCTAATCACCCCTACTATATGATCCAACATTCTGTACCGCTAGTATTCGGCTCTACACCCTACGTTATGGCCAGTATTCGGCTCTACAGGCCTACTATATGACCAATATTCGACGCTAAAAATCTAAGAAAGTTAAAAAAAAGTGTCACTACTAAATTTCTTATTGTTAGTGAGTCAAAATAGAACCAAAGATTTGTATTATACTTTCCTAAATTCGTGTTTTTTCTGGCCTTATACATTTATTAACGTTTTCTTTCGCCCGCAGGCTGTGCATAAAGAGTTTCCTGCAGGACTTAAGTGTAGTTTTGTATTAACGTGTCTTGGCTGTCTTTAAATTTTTATTTTGTATATTATTTGTGTGTTTTAATTTTCGTTAATACATAGAAATCTTTTTCGTCTATTTTCAGGTGAGTTTGATGTCTTCTATTTTACGAATGGTTCGCGTGAAAAGGTACGTTATTTACAGCATTTTGTTTTCTCATTAGTCATTTGCTAATTTACCTTTCTACGTGGTTGCTTGCTCATGGCGACCTCTTATGTTCTCTTTTGAGAGTTGCAGAGGAAAATTACTTTCAGCAAATTAATATGTTCAGACGGGAATGTGTGTGTGTGTTTTTTTTAGAGTGTTTTTGAGTAGAAATAATTTTGATAGATGCCCTTTGGTGGTTTATTATACATTAACTAATTAAAATATCAAGTATAATTACTAAGTTAAAAAGAAAATAACAACAAAATATATAATATAATGAAATGAAGGTTGAACGAAAGGTATTTGTGTCTGATATTGTGCAACAGTTCAGTACGTGCGAAGCTGTATCTGTTGTAATAATTTTTCATTTTCCATTAAGTTGTTTAGTTTCTCTACGGATATTTTTCGTAAGACGTTTTGGCTTTAAGTTTCCAAATGAAGTTTATTCATGGACATCACTTTAGCTTGTTAAACATTATTTGCATTTTATACTATTCCTAGGATATTTGGAACATTGGCCCGATGACTCCACAAACAATCATTTATGAAAATAAAAGAAAACCATCAAATTACTTTGTCGCAGTCTGTATTCATATAAAGGTGTCCCAGAATGCATTGTAATAATTTAATCGAATTCGAAGGGTTTAGAATTCAAATCATCTTGTTGGTGACTACATTTTAGTGTGGCTGAAGAAAACATCCTTTAAAAAAGTAATTCTGTTAAAAAAAAAAAACAGTTGGTTACGTAGAAATTTCCATGAACTTCCAATAATATTCAAACAAATGATTATCTTATTTTATTGTACTGTTAATCAAATGCACATTATTATTATCTATACTTTTAAACGGCCAAAAACAGTCTTGCTTTTAAGTGTGTTAAATCAAAATTGTAGCGTCGAGTATTTTTATAAACAAAGAAATCGATACACAAAAATATCGAGAATAATTTTGGATAATAGTGAAAATAATAATAGAGTGAATGAATACCAGTCGATAAATTTGTAAAATTGCTTCCTTGAATATTCTTGATATCTAAAATGTTTTCTGACTAGTCTGTTTCTTTCATGAAAATGGAAAACAAGTTTTATGTATCAAACGAAAAATTTGGTGAAAGCATAATTAGTTATGTATCATCCCGTTGTGAACGTTGAAACTTTATAAACAATCCTTGATGTGACTAAATAATATCTGATAAAATGAATACGATATGGCAAAAGCAGGATCGAGCTCTTAGAACTTCACACTCAAATTAACTAATTCTCAATTCCTTGAGTTTGTTAAGAAAGAAAAAACGGTCCGAAACGACTGCAGAATGGTGTAGACTGCATAATGAACTCCACTGACAATACGACTCACCGGATGTTTTAACAATCATGAAATCGGTACAACTAAGATACGCTAGCCGTGTCTGGGGGTGGGTGGGGTGGAGAAGCTTACATTCCATTCTGGTTGGAAAGCCGGAGGGAAAGAGACCGTTGGGAAAACCGGAACATCACTGGGAGGGCAAAATTAGAAGAGATCTTCGACGGGTAGGTGTTCGTGATGAAAACTGTCTTCATGTTGTCCAGAATAGAATCCAGTGGCAAACGCGTTTGTTACTGCGGTGATGAACTTGCGAGTTCAAAAAGGCATAGAGTTAGTTCTTTTAGATTATCAATATCTAGGGGCTATGACATCATTCCTTACGGGACTAAAAACCTTTCGCCTGAAAAGTAAAGAAGCGTGTAAAGATCTGAAGCAATTCATTTGTTAGGCTCTAATAAGTTTTACAGGGGTCGTTGTAAAAATAACAGTTTTTTTTTTCATTCTGCAGTATTTTTCAAAATTAGCAAAAATGGAGGTGTGACTACCAAATCTAATAGTTTTATAGAGAAAGCAGGGTTTCTGCCAGGGTTTTCAGTTGGGGGTGTTAAAGTCAAAATTGGATGGTTTAAGTGAAGTTTTGTACGATTTCTATCGATTTTTCACAGCATTTTTTTAAAAGTTTTTTGGGGCAGTTTGTCGAGACATTGGGAGGTAAACACCCCCCCACGGAGGTGTAGGGGGGGGGGGGCTGGCGGAATCACTGAGAGAAAGATAAAACTCAGAAAGCCTTCTATTACTATTCTTACATTCAGACTGAAACAAAAAATTAAAATCTCAATTTAGCGAAGAGCGATTATCGTAATTAATGAATTAATCAGCATTTACTTACGCTAATCTAATGATGTTTCACTGAGTTGTGAAAACTAATTGTCGTTTTCCTTTGTATATAAAAAATAGTAATAGGAGCCTTTCTGAGTTTTCACCTTTTTGTATAAAGCTGTTAGCTTAAACCATAGGGTGCACGTTACACAGGGAAAATAAAATCCTGTGTCTGTTTTTATTGTGTTAGCTAATAACGTAACACCGGTGCCATAACAACTAATCCTTAGTTTGAAGTACACGGTTAAGCAGCAAGTCGTACTACATTGTTGTTATTTTCAGTGTTACAGTGTTGTTGTATTTATTATTGGTATTATTAATATTTTCGGTTTGCACAGCGTTTACCACCAATAGTGTTACATTATCACCGGAAACTCAACACCGGATTATTGTTAGAAAAAATAGGACCAATGTTAATCTGTAATACCGGCCTCAGATAAAGCAATACACAAAAGTGATAGTCATTATGGAACAAATACTGTGTTGAATTAGCACAGGTGTTTCTTTCTGTAGTTCGTATGAAATTGACGAAAGGTGGATAGTACAGAGTATGATTATTTACCATATTCTTTTTCGAATAGTGAAGAACTATTTTTCTTCTGGCAATAATACGTCTCCTAGAAACACAAACTTCTCAGTATTTTTATATTTCAAATCCATAAATAGAAACGTGAGCCTGGGAACATATCTCTCTTTTCCCGTTTCCAATATGTTTTGATCATGGCTTTTCTTTTTCTTAGAAAAAGAAACTTTCAAGTAGGGATACTATCCAATAGATTTTTTAAAAAAATCTTTAATCTTCTTTAGGTTATGTAACAAGCGTCCGGTTTCAATGAGGAAGAAAAAAAAATTCTGAAGACGATTACGTGAAACAAGTTCATGGTTGTTAACAAGCGAAGTTTTTATCTTCTTTCTGGATTTTTGAGGTCGTTATTCAGAAAAGTTGCCTGAACAAAAATTGGTTGAAGTCCGACTCGTTCTTTGTTCTGCTAAGAGCCTCCTGTTACGAGAAAAATAACCACGGTAATTTTGAATTGCTGCAAAGCTTCTTTATCAGTTCATTTTGAAAGTATATTTATTACAGATCTAACCAACACAATTGGTCAGAACGTAATTATTCCTTATTCTGCTGATAGACAACTTGCTTTGCTTTCGTATATATGAAAGGTTAATTCTCCTACTACGTCCCCAAACTCAGAATGTTATTGACATAACATTTCTGTGTTTGTAAAGCTATTTTACGGTTTCAGTCAATGTGTGCTACTTGATTACTGCAATTGTTGGTACGTAGGCTTGTGCAATTCACGAATTTCGATATTTAACATCGAAATCCAACATGGATCATATCGAAATATATATATATTTTTATATATATCTTTGATATATCTGTCTTTCATTTTCCTCGTTATCGATATTACAAAATATCGATCGAAGGATCGAGAAGCACACATTTCTAGGTAAAATATTTAATGTTTTCATGCAAATTTTTAGCATCTGGAGAAGGACATCCTTTTGGTGCAGTGCCGTAGGTCGTACAGTGTTTCCAACTCAACACATTTTAAAAATAATACTACGTTAGGTTTTGTACATATTTAGAACAAATGACAACAAACATTCTCTATTCCTTCCGACAAGTAGAGTTACAAACTGTGGGGGATATAAATGGATACGGATTGCTTAAAAATGTTGAGTTGGAAATATTGAATAACTTATGGTACTGTACTGAAAAGATGTCCACTTTATGCTGGTAAAAAGTGCGCGAAAACATTAAATCAAATTCTATTTCATATAAGATGGGTCAATGTTTATACTAACAGGTTGCCTCACGCGTGACGTCGTAAGGATGTTAGAGGATAGGCGAAAATTAAAAAGGAAAACCTGAACCTGAACGTCAGTACGTCATTTTGGAGTACACAGCTAGAATTTAGAAGAGTAGTAAAGACTTAAAGTGAAAATGATCAGCTAATCCCTGAAAGTAAGGGAAGGCTGTCGGGATTGAAAACTAATATACAGTTAAATCCATGGAATTAACTTTCACTTTTAAGAAGTCTTTACTATTCTTCTAAACTTTCGGCTGAACACATCAAGATGGCGGACTGACGTTCTGACGCTCGGATTCTGGTTTTTAATTATTATTATTGTTTGTGTGTATATTCTCTAACAACCTTGGAAAACTTAAGTGACGTCACGCCTGAGGCAACCTGTTTGTTCTATAATGGCTGGAGCAAATGCATGAGAACATACTTTTTTTTTTTTTTTAGCATAACAGGAAGAGTATAGAACCAGGGGGGTTAGAACTACTAATGTAAGGGAAATGTAGGGGATCTTTTTTCCTTCTCGCTTTTAAAAGAAATGCTCAAAAGTTGTTAGGATTCGCGTAATAGAAGCTCCTATGCAGCAAGTGGCTAGATAACAGAGCTGGAGAGTGGAGTTAAGAGAGTTGCCCTTAGTTAAACCCCAATCGATAGAAGTTTGTGTTTGTGTGTTGACCAGTTGAAGAAGTAGTGAAGACGATGACTCGGGTCGCATTCTATCCTCACACCACCCTCTGTTCGTGTCATCTTCTTTCGTCGACTGGTTCACAGCTTCCTAAAGAGGGTGAAAATGAGATGGAAAGCGCAGGCGGGGGAGGTGGTTTTTGGTGGTTGCTTTTGGGAGTTCGAACACGAAGGGATAAGAAGAGGGAGAAAAGGAAGAGAGCTTGAAAGATTAATAGCCCCAGGCCTGAAGCTGATGGGGCAATCTAAACTTGGAGGTGTCATCTTCAGAGAAGCCATAACACCTCCATTTTGGCACATCCTTTAGGTTTGGTTCTTTTGCTGTTTCCCCCTTCTTATGAGGAAAATGGAACAAGTCTCCAGCATAAGGAGGGGAAGAACCAGGGCTTTCTCTGCAGTTTAATAATTCTCTTCATCCTATACTTTTCGTGCCTCTAAGGAGAGAAAATGCGCACTATATGTACGTGAGGAATGTGTCTTATGTGTATTGATGATAGTCTAACGCCAATTCAATACGTTATTAATAGAAAAGAAAGGAGGGAAAAGGAACGTTGTGTTCTAAGACACTTTAAATTGAGGAAGGGGAAAACAGGCTGATAAAAAGAATCGAAGTTCGGTAGCGAATGTCGTGATGTTTCCGTTAACGGAACCAAAAGAAGCATACACTTTCTGATGTGTTGTCATGGTTAAGGGCATTTTGTTTACCAATCCGTTATCTCAAAAGTGGAGAGGGTTCGGATCGTGTTATGGTTATACTTTCCTAATACCGGGAATGATGCTCATGTGCGGATCTTCCGACTCATACATAGTTCAAATTCTAATGAGCTGACGAATTTTGTATCTTCTTTTTTAAAAAATATTTTTAAATTTTCTTATTTTTACTGCTGAATTGCTAATTTTTTCTTCAAAATTGTATAAAATTTACAGAAATAGGTGAGAAAAGTCGGGTTAGATTTATCTTCTGCATTTTTCAACATTTTAACAAAATTCACGGACATAGGTTTAAATAACTCAGGTTAGATTTTTTTTTCGTAATAGGCCATATACATATTCAAAATTCACACAAATAGGCTAGACAAGTCAAGTTAGACAGTTCTTTTTTTTTCTTTTACGCGATTAAAAATTGGTTACTCCTCCGTGATGACGTAAGTTACACCATAAAATAACTTCGTCCACCGGCTCGTTATTTTGTATACCGCGTGAGCACATCACTTGTTTGTCCGGTCCTGGACTGCACCCAAGTAAAAGGCACATGAATTCGCGTAGAATAGACATGACAATCTACCCAGAAATTGAGGGAAATGAAAATACCATTTCATCTAAATTAAATTCAAGATAATTTTCTAGAAGTTCCTCCAAAGTTGATTTTTTTTTTCGTGCCTATTTCGTTACCATATACTTTCATGTAATTAACGGAAGCCTGGTTAATGAGGAGTATGTGTGTTCCCAGCCAAGTCTGGTCAACATTTTAGCTTTAATTAAATAATAATGTAATGAATACACCGTTGCTACCCAACACATAAGAGAGACAAATAGTGCAGTAGTAGGTTTGTGTTTATCAAGAGCGTGTGCTTAGTTTTATTTCTTCTACCACAATGAACTTTACCGTATAAAGAGAATTCATTCCATTAATGTTGCACTAGAAATCTGTTTGAAGTCGCCATTTTCACACACACGAGTATTCCTAAAAGGTCAACAGAGTTTCGATTGTAGCGGTGCTTTTTTGTTCTTTTTTCCATTCCGGGTTCCTCTAAATTTCTGTCTGTTCTGCTCTCATAGTGGCTATTTGCTCTTTGCGACTGTACTTCTGTGTTTGTGTGGTTTCTACGTTAACATTAAACAAAGAAAGACAATAAAAGTTATAATGTTATGCAATAGACCTAATATATTAAAACATACTGTTCTGTTTTTCACACACATATCTTATACAAACTATAAAACTTGTTCAAACTGGAATTGAAGAACTAAATTCAAAAAGGGCCTAAGTCAGAAAAGTAAATTTTTTTCGTGTTTTCACCGTTCCGTTTTTGTGAAAGAAAAGCAATCGGCATGAAAGAAAATTGTAATTGCCTACTTTTAGTACCATAAAGGTGAAATTATCAACTATAGCAAGATTTATATTGATGTTTTTAGGTATGGGTTTGCGCCAAAAGTGCCTAAGTCAGTTGACTTTACGTCTCCAAAGAAATACCAAATTTGATTTTATAACTTACTCAGCTGCATTACAACTTTGCTCTGGAACTGATTGATGTTAAGCAGAGCTGTTAAAAACAACTATAAAAAGACATGGAAACATGTAATATGCATAAAATAATTGAACGTCAAGTTACAAAAAGGCGTAAAACAGCAAAAATCTTGAAAGCAGTAACGTTAAGCTTGTCCATAATGATCAACTATCCGTTGAAGATACCTAAATGTGTACATAAAGTGGAACACAAATACATAGCTTTCGTAGAAGTCTCGACGTAAGTTTAAATAAATGGCTCTTCATCGCCACCCTCTGCTTCTGCCAGAGCTTTATTGTAATACTGTGCTTTTTCGTAGAGGGTGGTGAATTTCAGAAGATTTGTGACATCTCTTGCCTTCTGTTGGTTAATGTGGTTTTGTTCAGAGATGGGATGGACTAAATTGGAGATAGCATTTACATCTTTTTCCTTCCGACCAACTGTAGAAGTATTCGCAGGTCCACAGTACGTGTTTTTGGTCTGAATATTTTTCTTTTTTCTATTCGAAAACATAAGAACGCGTTGTTGACGCATCAAAAAAAAAAAAAAAAGTGTCTCACTAAGACTTCTTTCGCAGCACCCATGTAATCAAATAGTCCAGTCTGTGCCTCAAACTTTCACAGTAGCAGAAGTAGCAAAAACTTGATGATATTCTTCCGGCAGTTTTTCGCAGTTTTTTTTTTTTTGGTTTCGAAACGTCCAAAGATTCTATCAGGAGGTAAATAACTGTGGCCCCTGATTGGAAAAGAATGTTCAGTTTCTTTGAAAGGCCTTGAAGATTGGATGTAATTTAGTAAAAATGACATAACGTTCTGGTTCTTATTCTGGCCACAGCAGGAGTCAGAAAATAGTTTCAGGGTCAGAGACTTTCTGGGACATCTTGGTAGTTTTCTTCTAAAATACCCAAAATGTTGTGCAGAGCTGATACCACCCCATTGGAGCCACTACTGGCTTGATTCTCTGTCCATGTATATACAGAAATATTTGTACTAAGTTATACTCGTACACCCAAATTTGCCTGACGTAAAACACTTCACTCACGCGAAGTTTTGGAAGGGGTTGATTTTGCTGCATGTCAAATGCTACCTTCACCACATCATTTTCGGTAGTCTTTAGGATTTCATAAAATGTCTTGGCCTTTAATTTGTGAAACCTATATTCAGTCGTGAGCCAAGCTTTTCCAAGAAGGTCTGTGGTTTCCCTAATTTGGCTTTTTGTTAGGTCACAAAATGAGCAGATATCTGTTTTGGGGCTACCAAAACCTAACTTAACCTTAGTCTGGAAAACTTTGAAAAGCTTAGAGTAAGATACCACTGATTGATTATGTTGCTTCGTGTGTCCTTCCACATACGCCATAATCTTTTAATGGACAGCTGAGGGCTAAAGCCCCACATACACGATCGAACGTGTTGGCTAGCATGCTCGGTTCGCCGTTGGGTGGGATGTTCGGTGTTATCCATACACGGTCGAACATCACATCGAGCATGTTCGGACCAACGTCAGTTTCGCAATGGATTTTGAAGTGGCTGTTGTTGTATGCGGCGGTGTGTTGTGTTTACGTTAAATAAAAAGGAAAAAGGAAAGAAACCTCGACGCGTTTGGTGTAAGCAAAGGTTTTCGGATCGTGACAAGTATAGTCATATGTCGTTATTGACACATCTAGCAGCCAATGAGCCAGACGATTACAAAAACTGTTTGAAGATGAATGAGGACGCGTTTCCCCCTTTATTCAAAAACAATACCAATATGAGAGAAGCTATTCCTGCGAAAGAACGTCTTGTCGCCACTTTTCAGTTTTTAGTCAGTGGACGAAGCTATGAAAACATTAAGTTTAGTTGTGCGATATCACCGCAAGCGCTCGGAAGAATTGTACTAGAAACATGCACAGCTATTTTTTATGTTCTCCAAGACGAATTTTGCTGCTCCAGCTAACTTGTTTTACCCACAATTCCTGCGCGACCTGACGTCAGCCACAGATAAGGACGTGCGCGAACCATACGTTCAAGTGGATTTTGTCGTTGTTTAAAAGAACTATTATACAAAATTAAAAATTAAGAGAACTATTGTTTTGCAGCTACATATATAACTTTTTTATTATACATACCTCTCAGTCTTCTTTAACAACAAAAAAAAAACATTAAAAATTTTGTGTCAAGTTTTTCTCTTGAACTACTTTTTATGTAATTTGTTTCATAAATTGCTGGTATAAATAGAAAACTTGCGATCCCAATCATCACTTCCGATATTTATTGTGATTGGAGCCGGAAATATGAACATACAGCGCCTACAGCAACGGCTGCTCGTGCCTATCAAAATTTCTTTCTGTGCATAATTTCTTCTGTGCTATTGCATCTTTTCGAAAATCACTTCTAGTGTCAAACTGATCGAATTGCACAACAATATAATAGTCCTCCTCACTTTCAGACGAAAATATAATTATTACAGCCCCCATATTATTTTCGTCTGGCGCTGTTAATGAATAAAAGTATTGCAGTTTATGCCTCTCCTAGTCGGTGCCATTTTTTAAAATTATTATTAAAATTAAAATAAGTGCAATCCTGAATCTTATTGGCTGTTTTTCTTTACCAAATATTTCATGCATGTTGGCCGAGCCACTCAATAGTTCTCCATACACGGTCGAGCATGTTCGATGTTGGGTTCGAGCTCGAGGTAGCTGTCGAGCCGAGCGCCGAACCCAACAGATCAGTCGAGCATGTTCGAATCGCGTCCATACACGGTCGAATATGTACGCGAGCATGCTCGGTTCGAGCATGTTCGCCAACATGTTCGATCGTGTATGGGGGTTTAAGGTAGCCACGGACCGTTTTCCATCGACTGTAACTGCAATGTATCAGAATCTTTTGGCTTTACAAGGGTCGCACTGAAAGTTTCGGGAAAAATGACAGATAGAAGGAAGATCGAAGTAAATCAATTTTTTTTATTGCTTTTCGAAGTATTCACCCAATACAGCAATGCATTGTTACATGCGATGGAACCACATTTTGAAACAGTTAAGCCACTCCGAAGTCGGTACCTGCGAAACATGCATTTTGTATGCGTCGATGGCCTCTTCTGGGATAAGAAATCGATAATCACGCAACTTGTTCTTGATCGTTGGGATCAAAAAAAGTAATTTAGGGCTAAATCTAGTGAATAAGCCGAATGAGTGATGAGTTCAACGTTTTCATGCTCCAGAAAGTCCATTGTTGCAGCTGCTGTGTGCGAGCTGGTATTGTTGTGATGCAGAATGATGCGACGGTTGAGGTTGGATATTCTGATGAAGTTGGGTCTACTTCTGGCAGGCAAATCGTTTTGTATTATTTTGCATTGACTGTCCTGAGATTCTCGAGTGCAATAGTTTTGACAGTGCGCGAACGAACCAGTTTGGTTGGTTTAGTTTCATCTCGGAACACCCACACAGCAGATTGTCGCTTTGTTTCAGGTTTATATGAATAAATCCAACTTTCGTTGCCTGTGACGATGCTAAACAGAAGATTTGATGAGCCTGACTTAAACAATTTGATCATGGTCGTCTTCACACGGTCGTCTTTTTGTACTTGTGTTAAATTTTGCGGGATCCAACGATCGCAAAGCTTTTTGACACCTAAATGATTATGCAAAATTGTTTGTATTTGACTCATACCAGTGCCTAAGGACCCCTGAATTTCTTGATAAGTCACATGTCGATTTTCGTTGACTAGTTCACGAACTGTATCAATGTTTTCTGGCACAATGGCTGTCGACGGACGAACTGCATCACTAAGGCTGACCCTGCCACATCTGAATTCTGGAAACAACCGATAAATTGTCATCTTGGATGGAGATTCATCACCAAAAGTTTCGGTCATTCGAGTAACACACTGTTTCTGCGTTAAACCCTGCCGAAAATCGTAGTAAATTGTGTCACCAAAATTCTCTCTCGTCAGTTCCATTTATTTATTTTTACGACCACCTCACTTCAAACTGTTCTCCTGAAACGAAAACTAAACTGGGGAACATCAGTTCTTGCATTAGAGTCTACAAATATTACAGTTTATAAATATATAAAAATATCTAACAGATTACATAGTTGCCAGTACATGATTCCCGAAACGTTCAGTGCGGCTCTCGTATTCTAGCCCCACCACGCTTTTCAAGTTGAAATTCTCCTGATTGTTGCAAATTCTTGGTTTACCGTTTTACTTGAGAACCTAGACTTAGGCTGGTTTGGAAGAGAAGAGTCTCAGGTGGAAACTGAGGGCGATTTTGCTGAGAATATTGTTGACTAAGGAAATTTTGGAGAACATTGCTGTTTTCTTCCGCTTACAATTCGTTAGATTTATGGAGTTTTGGCATGGAAGTTGTTTAACATATAGAGATGCTCAAATAAAACCCAATAGAACCAGTACTTCAAAAAAAAACAACAAAACAATGACTTAGGCCCTCTTGGAATCCACCTCTTGAATTCAAAGGAATCGATTTTTTCTTTATATACAGGGTGTGCTAAAAGTTACGGTTCAAAATTGAGAGGATGAATTCTTCCGACCGAAACGAGAAAATAGTTCCTCTCAAGAAATTCAAAAACATTTCTGAGGTGCCCACGTCTTACGTCATTCTTTGTCGAGACATGACGTTATTTGCGATAATGTCTTCCTAACTTTGGGCGCTCCTAGCTCGGCAACTACGCATGTTTTTGAAATTTTTTCAAAGGAACTTTTTTTTTGTATGTTTCGGCCTGCATCTTTCAGGTTACGACTTTTGAAACACCCTATGTTTTAGGCTCATATTAATATTCACAATAGTAAGCTGGCATTAATTTAGTGGCTACCACGTTCTCTTGATCTTGTTGGTATATAGTTCTGCCGTTGGAGGTTTCCCATAAGTAAATCGATATTTTGTAACTATTTAGGTAGATCCTCAACACTATTTTTTCAGTTAATGCAATTTCAAGAATATTTTTAAATTTTCATGAAAACTCTATGGGTAAGAGCATATACCTAACACGGGCTAACCCAGCTCGCTCTGCAATACCAATACTGGTTTAACTTACCATTTTCACACAGAACGAATAATTAAAAAAAAAAAAAACTTTAATTTATTGTAACATGTAGAACAGTGGTTACATAGATCTGTTTGCTTTTAATTATCCGTTTCTTCTTTACTTATACAGTCTTTCGTCTATTTTCTAGAATATTGTATGTTCTTGGAACGTTTTAGTATGTTCAGGCTATTTTAAGAAAGAGGGTTATATACAGCCATTGTGTTTTATCTTAAGAAAAAAGGAGAAATAACACAGTAGGAGTATCTTCGAGCCATTCTTTGTTGGGTTTGACAGATGTTGTGGCAGTTTCTGGTGAATAGAAACAGCCCACAGCTTGCGTAAGTAAGTGAGACAGAGATACTCAGTGTATATAAAAGTAAAATTCGAAGAACTGACTAGAATTGCCATCTTGTTAAAATACTAAGCCAGAAGTAAATTGAAATAGTGCACTGTAAAAAAAAAAAAAAAAAAAAAAGTGCGATTGTCGTACATTTTAAAAACATTGTTTACACACCTTAAATAAACCAGTTATTGATCCTTTTTTTTTCTGTTTTTCACACAAGTTAGAGTATATCAATAAAGAAAGAAGGAAGTTAGAGTATGGGTAGATTAAGAAAGAAATTTTAAGAAAGTATTGCCAGCGGGGATGGAGCCCGGGTCGTCTGTGAGGTAACCTATTGCTTATGTCTTGATAACTTACTAATTGACACCTGACGTGCTTACCACGTCAAGCTTGTCAAAACAAACATGAAATAAGCTTGTCATAAAAGCTTGAGTGCAAGGTCTAGAAGATATTCCCACCATCATGAGTAGATGACTCAAACGAAAGTAAATATTATTGAAAATATAACAACGTATACGCTAAACAACTTGTAATTTCGGTGATACACAAGTGCAGCACTCATTGTATTGCCAAAATAGAAAACAACACAATATGTATGGAAATGTTACTCCCTTTGTTTCCTCTCTACAACCATCATCTTGGTTCTTGTTCTTGGACGATCCTTATTAATGGCAATGAATGCAAGAAGAACTAATAACATCTTTGTTTTCACGAAGCAATGTCGAGCTCAGACACTTTTACTGGAAAGTTTTGTTTTTCTTTGCTCCCTTCGGATACGGGGTTTATTTTCAAGAAAATATTCTTCATGTTTTTTATAGCTCTTTTACCTATCTTAACTTGGGGACTAAATAAATCTCATGTCAAAATCATCTCTCCCCGTCTCTTCCCCTGCGCTCAGCGTAGAAATGTTAACCCCATCACAAGGTTTCGACCTGTAGTCGCAGGTCTTCTGACTGCAACGAGCCACGAACATTTAACATTCACCGCTTGAAAGGAGGTCCAGCATGCAGGTCTCGTCATATCTCATGTATAATAATTCATCGTGTTCATTCATTGTTATTTTTGCTGCGACTGAAATCTTTCCTGGACGGATTTCATAATAGGATCCGACCCTGGTATGGCAACGGACATTATTTATGAACAGTATGAGGGAGTATCTGCACTGTTGTCCAGGGAGTGGAGGACGGAAACTGTAATTGAGCCTAGTTGTCAGCAGGAGATTTGGATAGCCTAGTGCGCCTGGCAAGTGCGGCCTGTGTAAGTGTAAGAAACCCTTAATGTCACCAAAATTTAGCTTGGAGTACAAGTGATGTTGGTGCCAAATACTTTGTTTCGGATTGATCCCCAGTTTACTGTAGGCCCCGGTAGTCTCTTTGACTGTCTACGAAGATAGAGAAGTGAAACAGTTGTGGCTTGTAATGAAAAAGATTGAACAATAACATTCGTATCAAAACTCACCTTGGCCAAAGCTAAATGGAAACGATGAAATCAAAGTGGAAAAGGAAGTTACTGATGAGAAAGTCACTCATCAGAGAATGACAAAGGAGTAGGGAGATAAAAGCCAGAAAACGTTAAGGAAGTGAAAGTCACTGAGGAAAAAGTTGAGAAGACGATTATAAGATGATTAAGAAACAGGAGGAACAGACAAGTAAGTACCGTCCCATACACATTAACTTGTTAATAATGACGAGAAAAATGTTAGGTGGTTTGAGTGGGTTATTCTCTTTCAGTATCAATAAACAAATCGTCTACTACTACGTCGGTGAGCTGAAACATATGATGAGGTTAAGACATGGCATTCTTTTAGTTGAACTTACCAGCAAAGCAGTCAGTGAATCTCCTAAAATGCCATGTATTTAGCCCCTTACAACTCGAAGCTGAACCTCGCCACGAGCTAAATGTCAACCCCTATTTCTTGCTGGAATTTATTTCGTGTTACTGAGGAGGAGATTAAAGCTGAACTTACCGATCAACATGTAGTTGAAGAAAGACGGGTCAAAAGTAGAAAGACTGGGAAACTCCAATAGACCCCATCTAATGTCCTCATTTTTGCTATTCGAACACTCCGTTCTGAATCCGTCAAGACAGAGTTTTGCAATCTATATAATTCCTTACATACCAATTCCGCGTCTCTGTTTTAAGTGTCAGTATTATGGGCACTTCAGCATGTCATGTAAGGGGACCAGACTACTGTTTATACAATCTGCAGAAGTTACAATCAAACCATGGTTGGAAGAACCTTTGCAAACTCACGTAAATAACGTTGATTACAGTGATGTGTGAACAAACACTGAAAGTCGACTTTGTTTCCCGTGATGAACGAATAAAGTTTATCAATAATTTTTACTTACCATAGCGCAAGATTCATACATTAAAATAACCTTTCTTTTTAAAACAAAAGTGAGCACATGATTAGATTGAACTGTAAAAAGTATTAGAAAATTCATAAAGGTGACCAAAATTAACCAAAATCATACATAAACAGTATCTTGGTTAATTTTATCAAAATTGATAAACTATGCGTGAAATATTATTAACGGTTTATGATCTTTTTATGTCACAGCAAGAATCTAAAATGTGAACCGATTATTTTACTGTCACATTATAAGCCTGCGTTTTGAATTTGATAAAATTCCTACAAGCCGTTCTAGAAGTAAATATTGCGACGAATTTTTGACCATGTATCTTATTAAAGAAAACGTATCCAAATTACCATTTTGTTTGTAGAGCACCCCGTGGCTAATTTTGTGAAAATGTGAAAACAGTGCAATTATTGAAAGAGGACTGTTTCTATACAGAGGAGAGAAGCCGCAATAATAATGTTAAAGAAAACTTGTATTCGAGTTTAGAGAAAGAGGAAGAGAAAGCGATTAATTTCCATTCATGTCTTGACTTCCGACCTAAAGAGCATCTTAAGCAGAGAGGGAATATGATGAGACAGGCTTTATACAAAATAGCGATGGCAGAGCAAAATGTATGGGTCTTTTACCTCAAAATAATGGAAGGAGGGTTAAAATGCTATTAAGGCTGTAATCCTACTTCCATTAGGGAGGCAATCATGCATCGTAAGTTAATGCGATTCATTTTTTTTTTCTCTAAAGGTTTACTTTTTTTCCCTATTCGTAGGTGAATTTAAGCAGCTCAGAAGATAGGAAAACATATAAGTGAAAAGGTTCTCGCGATTAATCTTCTGAATTTACTTTTTTCGTGGGGGTACTTTTTTATGAAGAGCATTATTAAGCCATTAAAGGTTTATTCTAGATCCTCATTTTGTCACAGCTCCATTTTAGTTACCTGAAGTTGGGTATTCGAATGATCTGTTGAACAGTGGTTCAAGAGGCTCGAATCTATACTTTCCGAATGAAATTTGAAGGGTTTGGAACCGTTCTTTTTTGTGAATCCAAACACAGAGAGAGAGAACAACAAAATAATAGTTTATACGAGGTATTTTATACTATAGCCTACATAGTTTCATTCTTTAGTATTACATTTAGGTTGTTCTGAAATCTTTAGTATCTACGATTACTAGTGGAGTGTTTGGTGAAATTGGGAAAATCGCTTTGTTTCCACACAGGTTAAAGAAGTAGCATGATTGAAAATTCAGGTATTAGTTTAGTGTAAACTTATTTAAAAAAACAGGCTCCATATCAATCAGACACCTAAATGTCTAAACATTCATAAACGTAAAGAAAAATCTCATAGAAATTTGGATGACTTGAAGAAACAAAAGATGATCTCTAAACTTCCGAGGAAAGGTGACCTTCACGAAAGGGTAACTAAAATGCAAATGCTATTTAAGACTATCAAAGTCCAGTTTAAGCAAATAATGAGAGTTGAAATGACTACACAACAATTTCTGAATGTTCGTCTTTTAAAACAGCATTCGTTTTTGAGGTTAGCGTCAAATACGATAAACACAGGGTGTCTACTGACCTGGAAAACCTGAAATTATCCTGGAATTCTATTTTGGACGTGGAAACCCTGGAAAAAGCTTGGAATTCAAGCAGAAACTTAGATTTTTAACTTAAATTTTCATTTTATTAATGTCCACTTTGCAAACATTTAGATGAAATAACTTTTATTGAATTGATAAATTTAAGGTCACAGAATGAGATACTTAAAGTAATTAATTTTTGTAAGAAGCTCCTCAGAGACTTGATGTGAACACGGGTGTAGCGACTCCTAGCAATAAATACTTAAAATATAATATATTTTAAGTATTCATTGCTCCTAGGGTACCCGATCTGTTATCAACCATCTTATTCCATATTGATGCTCACTTGTTCTCCTCATTTCATCTTTCTCTTATCCTCTACTCCAATCGTGCGTGTCCTTTTTTTTTTCTGATTGGACTAATGTAGTCATGTGTTTTGGTTCTTATGTTAAACTAAGTTTTGAAATTGCATGAACTTCAATATATATTTTAAGTTGAATTCAAATAAAGCCATTTTAAATTCAGAGAGAACCCAGTTACAACTATATTATGACTCACCTTAAAGTATTTTTTTTTATGTCGTCCTTTTAAATACTCATTTCAATATGAATTGACTAGGCTTTTCGGAGCAGCTTTCGCTCAGTCTTCAGGCCGTCGCTAAGTTGTAATTTAAGTGTATGTGTAGCTTTTTGTGAGATTAGATTGTATGTTAAATAGTGTAAATACTACGGCCAGCTACTTCACTGAAGTACACTTTTCGTAGGTTTCAATTCAACTTATTTATCCTAGATTACGTCTTTTCGAATTTTAACACTTCCGTGTACACAATATTTTTGATAATTTTTAGTGTTCATGATTTTTATACTCGAACAGGACTTTGTTGTAAATATAACCTAAATACATTTACCTACTCATGGCAGATATTCGACTCTAATTCTTCCCATATAGCCCCAACTACTCAAAGTACCTTCTTTGTGTTACAAGTGTTTGGCGTCTAGCAACAGTGATAGCGGAGTAATTTTAAAATAGTGAGTTTTACAGTTGAATTTAAGTGTTTCGGTTAATAAATAATACACATCTTTCCACATACATATATAAACTTCACAATACAGAATCTAATCTTACCGAAACTACATCTCTACGACGCCCTGAAGAGGGAGCGAGAGCCGCTTCGAAAGGCCTATAGGCATTTCATATTGAAGTAAGTAGAGGATTATATTAAAAACCGTGCTTTAACATGACTTATATTAATCGGATTAAATTCAGTAGACATTCGATAAAACAAAATCGCAAATCTGGTAAAAGAAGAATACATAAAATACGAATAAGTTTTAAATAAATTATCCCAAAAAAGCTTGTTTGTAAGTGCCAGGTTAACCGCGTGTACTTTTGAATCGGTATGTGGAAGAAGGAAATAAATCCAAAAATCTGTTTTGTGTGAAATTAACAAAAAACTGTATAGCCTTTTTTCTTATTTATTGAAAGGAAACACCTTTTCTACTAAATATTTAGAACATTTTTCTGATCCTTGTGTACTGCTCAGACACTTTCCGAGTATTGTATTTTTTCTTGTAAAATTAAAAAAAAAAAAAGTTGCTGGATTTATTTCCTTCTTCCAAGTGATATAGAAAAGTCAACTTGAAAAATGAAGAAAAGATGCAATAGAAACCTTCAAATGGATGTTATTTACAATAAATGTATTCACAATGAACTCGAAAGGTACAAGTAAGTTTAAGCCAGGATTTGTTTCCTTCTCCCAATTTACAGAAATTTCGCAAGACTGCTATTTTTCCATAGCAATGATAGCAGTAGTTGCTATATACAATAAACCTGTTAAAGAATAGCAGTTTAGGGGGGAAAAAAACGTATCTAAACGCAAGGTATTTATTTACAACTGCGAAAAACCAGTGTAAAAGCACTATTTTAGACCATCTGTAGCCTGTTATGTGTGCAGTAGAATGATAGATTACCATCAGGATTTCGTAGATAATTCATATTATAGCTGTCAGAAATCTATTGTATGTAATTATCGGAACTTAAACTAACTGGGGGAGAGGAAACGGTGCAACATCTGAATACAATTCAGTTTTTTGACGATATAGTATGGTATGTTAAGTGTGATTTTATATATAATACACATTTCATGCCCAGACACACCGTGAATCCATATCGAAAGCCTGCGGACATCTTCCAAAACGAACTTATAGATACGGTACAGGCCTGATTTAACAATAGCAGATGTAGCATTTCACCTACGTAATGACAGAACTTTTGGTTCTAGTCTGTAATTTCTCACTCATGCGAAGAAAAAATCAATGGATGGAACAAACAACTGGGCACCAGAAGTCACTTTTTGGCCATTTATCATTCTTCTCTGTCATTAGAACGTGAATTATTGCTCTCCTTCTGAATAGATTGATTCTCGTGTTGAGGTGACGTTCTTCGTCTATTTACTTATTCATACCGAAGAAGGATCGGGAGAGAGCGTGGTTTGTTACATTGTCTTGCAGAGCTCTTTAATAATAATAATCATTCTAGTAAGACGCTAGTCACTTCCATCACGAATGGCTTTCCATCATCACGTGACGTGTCCTGTCCTTTTTTTAAAACAAAATCCGTTTTCTTTAGCTTGAATGAATACCTTGAGGGTGCTTTTGTTAGGCGTTATCTGAAAAATAGATCAGTAAAAAAATAACGTTCATTCTGAGGGGGGTGGGGATCAGCCAACGAAGTTCGTTAGGTGCTTTATGGGTCATTTGATTGGGGAACAAGCTTCGGCAAGTTATTTGTTATCGGACAACAAGCTGTGTCAAGGTGTTTGTCAGACAAGAGCTTCGTCGGGTACTTGACTTGACTTGCACAGAGTCCTGTTATAGTCCAGGAGCATATATCAATATTTCCTAGTCCGTGGGATTTTTAGTGAAGGGATGTAGCGGGTAGTGGGAATACCTTCATTAGAAGGTACCTAATCATGTGGTACCAGGTGGCAAGTCGAAAACCGTGGCAGGGGATCGGGAGGGGGGGGGACAAAATGGCCGCCGGTGAAATTCGTCTCTCTGCCTTTAAAGTGCTATAACTTCTACAAAGTTTAAATTAAAACCTTCGTGGTTGTGCGAATATTTTAATAACACATTAGAAATTCCATTTTAAGACAATTTGTTGCCATAGCGACGACATATTTTTAACATGGCTTCCTTAAATCCCAAAATTAATTATTCTCAATCCCTTTTCTTTATCTTCAAAGTGAAATAACGCTTAAACTGCCACAGGTAGGCGAAATCGCCCTGAAATAAACGTTGTAGGCCAGTTTAAGGGCTTTCCAACGAGGTAGGTGCCATTTCTATATCTTTAAAACTAACGGAGCTAGACTAGCTTATGTAATGGTAGGTGTATGGCTTATGGCTTTTAATGCAGGGTCAGAAAGATTGGTCTGAAACCTGCGTTTGTAAGTTCGTGAGTTTTGTGTGAAGGACCGTTGCGGGTAGTGGTAATACCTTCATTAGAAGGTACCTAATCATGTGGTACCAGGTGGCAAGCCGAAAACCGTGGCAGAAGACCGGGAGGTGAGGGAACAAAATGGCCGCCGGTGAAATTCGTCTGCTATAATTTCTACTAATTTTAAATTTAAAACTTCGTGATTGTGCGAATATTTTAATAACACATTAGAAATTTCATTTTAGGACAATTTGTTGCCATAGCGACGCCATATTTTAAATTTGGAGTCCTTAAATCCCAAAATTAATTATTCTCGATCCCTTTTTATTATATTCAAAGGGAAATAACTTTTAAATTGCTACATGTAGGTGAAAGTACCCTGAAATAATCGTTTTTGGACAATTCAAGACCTTTGAAATGAGAATGGTAGGTGTAGTACTTTATGGTTTTTAATACAGGGGCAGAAAGATTGGTGCAAGACGCTGTGAAAGGTGGAAATTCAATATCACAAGCTTAACCTTACTGATTTTTTATAATGACTCAGAGCGTCCCTTTCAGGATTGAACGTGTGAAAGATAAATCAGAATTGGGCTATCAACATTGTCATCCTTGCTTTATTTGTTTTTAAACAATGCGTTTCTTGAGGGTACAGGAAAGAGGGGTGTAACGAAAGCACAACACAAACATAAACTGAACAAAAACACAACATAAACAAGTAACTTCGGCTTTACATATACCTAATCTATCCTATATGATGCTCTGTGATACAATTAGTTTAGAAATATATCCTCGACTTACACATTTTTGGATTTAAAAGAGTTACCACATAAAGAAAAAATATATTTTCTTGTGAGATTTTTTATTTAACTAATCTGTCAATATCATTGTTTATATTCCTTGGTGTTTGATTTATTTTATTTATTTCATTTATTTACTTTTATTTCTTTATGAACCCGTTGTCTATCCGACCCAGTCGGTCACTATAAAAAAACACTCGGTTCTTTAGTGGGTCTTTACTAGTTGGTTTCTCACCTGAACATTCCTTACATTCTATTGCTAAGGTTTCTCCCCTATACGATGTCACACCTATGATTTCTCACCGGAGCATTCCTTACATTCTATTGCTAAGGTTTCTCCCCTACGATGTCACCTATGATTTCTCACCGGAGCATTCCTTACATTCTATTGCTAAGGTTTCTCCCCTACGATCTCACACCTATGGTTTCTCACCTGAGCATTCCTTACACTCTATTTCTAAGGTTTCTCCCCTACGATGTCACATCTATGAATTCTCACCGGAGCATTCCTTACATTCTATTGCTAAGGTTTCTCCCCTACGATGTCACACCTATAGTTTCAAACCTGAGCATTCCTTACATTCTATTGCTAAGGTTTCTCCCCTACGATGTCACACCTATGGTTTCTCACCTGAGCAATCCTTACATTCTATT
>JAGDQP010005148.1:66883-80322 GCA_022664845.1 Lepisma saccharinum
GATGTCACACCTATGGTTTCTCACCTGAGCAATCCTTACATTCTATTGCTAAGGTTTCTCCTCTACGATATCACATCTATGGTTTCTCACCTGAGCATTCCTTACATTCTATTTCTAAGATTTCTCCCCTACGATGTCACACCTATTTTCTGTTTTGTTTACCATTTGATTCAGTAATCCAGCCACCAGTATCTTATAGCATGGAGTTTTAACAATGTTTATTATAAGCGTAAATTGTCACATGTACCGACACGGGTATTCACACTTTCTCAGCTTGTTATTGTTGTGAGTTCCGGCGATTCGTTGTTTTCCACATTGTTCCTGGAGAATTTGAAAATCAGATTCATTTGGTTTCGAAAATAATGTTCCTTTATGATTACAACAAATTGATTCCATTATTTGGGGGAACAAAGGCCATATGAAGACTAGCCATCGAGAGCCTCATCACTATCATCTTCTGAATCTTCCCATCGTATGTCATAGTTTGCACACTGATCTTTATCTCCGCCATAAAGACACAGTTCCGTACATCGCAGGGACTGAGATCGACATTTTCATGCCAAAGAATATTTACTTATTGTGCGACCGCAGCGAATCAGCCACAATAGTCTCTGGAGCGCAAGGTAGTGTGCACATCACAGGAACAATCTTCTTTTCATCACTAATTTCTTCTTTCCATCCAGAATCTATTGGGCTTTGCAGATTTGGATGTGATTTTCCTGCACTTTTCCATACCAGTACTTGGATGTTCACTCTTTTAATGAAAGGTGTAAGGGTCGTTCTGGTTGGAGGAAGACATGAACCTTGAATGTCCCTTTTCGTGAATAGCCACCATTGTAGTTTCCCAATATCTTGAATGTTAGTGCTCTTCACATAAACATTGCAAATGAACTTCTCAATGATCCTCTCGTCATCGTCATTAAACCGACTAGAACCGAGATTTCCAAGAGATTCAAGCATCGCAACTCCAGCTTTGTAAATCGCAACTCCAGCTTTGTAAAATGCTTTTCAAAATATCTTCTTTGACTTCCTTCAAAATGCCCCAGTAATATCATACCCTGAGATAGCATGGAATCCAAGTAAGGCTTCTACTCTAAGAGATCCAAGAGAGGTACGGATAGTATGAATATCTATCATCCTCTTATTAGCTCCAACTCCTGTGACAAATTCGTATTGCCAGGTAAGTGTCTAGACAGAACAAGGACATCAGTATATTGGGACATTATGTTAATGATCTGTGCCCCTTGAGACTCTGCATAAAGACTGTGAAGTGTTATTTTTGTATCTGCTTCTTCATGAGTACTCTTTAACTCACTGATGTCCTTCCCTTCTGAAGATTTTGCTTCTGTCCTCCAGCTGGCAACTAAGCGTTTTCCCAACTTGCTTGCATCAAGGAGAATTTTTTTCTGAAAGATAAGCTGTGAATGCATCTTTGGTTTTTGAATGGGACAGATGATTTCTCGTGACATTTTTTATATTGGCAGAGTCAGATATCTTGTATTCGATTGTTGGGCTGTCTCTTGCTCTTCCACACTGACATTTTTAATGACTTATTTCCATACATATCAAAAACAAGGTGAGTTTCATCGTATTTCAAGATTGTTGACTATTCTTTTCCAGAATTCTGTAGACAAATAAATACATGTGTTAACATGCGCTGACTTTTTCAACGCTTGGAGTTATGTCATGCCATCAAGAATAGCAACAGAGTAAGAACAGGTGATTTGTGTGTAATTGATGCTTCAGTGCTAGTAAGTACGGGTGTTCTTGAATCGATTTCTTCCAGTTCTATTCTTTCGTCATCTTCCACTTCCGATTTTTTCTCTCTCCAACTTTCTGAACTGATATTGTCATCTTCCTGGAGCAGCAACTCTTCTACAGGTTTCCCATCCTCTTCTGTAGGTTTGCCGACATTCTCTAAAATTTTCATAAGAACACTCTCTTTCCAACATAAGAACTAGTCTAGCTCCGCTTGTTTTAAAGATATAGAAATGGCACCTACCTCGTTGGAAAGCCCTTAAACTGGCCTACAACGTTTATTTCAGGGCGATTTCGCCTACCTGTGGCAGTTTACGAGTTATTTCCCTTTGAAGATAAATAAAAAGGGATTGAGAATAATTAATTTTGGGATTTAAGGACGCCATATTTAAAATATGGCGTCGCTATGGCAACAAATTGTACTAAAATGGAATTTCTAATGTGTTATTAAAATATTGGCACAACCGCGAAGGTTTTAATTTAAAATTTGTAGAAGTTACAGCAGTTTAAAGGCAGAGAGACGAATTTCACCGGCGGCCATTTTGTCCCCCCCCCTCCCGGTCCCCTGCCACGGTTTTCGGCTTGCCACCTGGTACCACATGATTAGGTAGCATCTAATGAATGTATTACCCCTACCTGCTACATCCCTTCATTCAAAATCCCACGAACTTACAAATGCGCCTAGACCAGCGTTTCCCAACCTGGGGTCCGCGACAAGCGTTTGAGGGGTCCGCAATAGTTTGACGTGTATCGGGAATTTACTTCCGGATATTTTCATCATCATATACAGATATCCTTTTATAAAATCATTTGGAAACACGATATTGTTTACCAAACCAAATTAAAATCAAATTCAACGAAATGAAACCAACGTAATAAACGAAATGTATTTACTACAACATTAACCATTTATCATTAAGTTGAATTTTCACTAAACGCTTGAACTAAAAAGAAATGGAAGAGCTAACTTCAGATTTCTGTGTCAGCCTGTGCGAAAAATGAATTGCTTAATTAGGTCCCAGTAAAACATGTCTTCCAACATTCAGTGAAGCTAAACAACATGACAGTAGCCTATGTGTTCATGTAGAAGAAATGTTAATGTAGTGCCCAAAACAGTGAGTAAATATTTCTCGAAATATTTAGTGTTTGGATTTTAAGTCTTTGGACGGGATGATGATCAGAAACCACAATGTGTTATTTGCGGTGTGGTTCTATCGAGTGAGGCCATGAAATCTTCGAAATTACGATGACGTCTTGAAACAAAGCACAGGGTTTCAACGTGTAGAACTTACCCAGTTGCAAAACGAAGTTAGAAACATTCTGTAAGTCTTAAATAATGAAACGGCTGTTAATTTAGCTTTATATATTTATTGTCTTGTCTCTATATCTATTGATCGCGAAAAAGAGAGTCTCATACAATTGGTAAAATAATTTAATCATCAATTAACTTTCCTGTCAAGGAAGGCAATTTGCTTGGCGAAAAATGTTCCAAAGAACTTCCAAAAATGTCTCCCTCGAACAACGCTGCAAAGCTGAGAATCGACGAAATATTTGAAAACGTAAAGAACACATTGATACAACGCTTAAGTTCCAGTGAGTATTTTTCATTACAATTAGATGAAAGTACTGATATTTCAGGAAGTGTAAATTTAGTAGCTTTGTTCTATATAAACACAACAAGGTTCATGAGGATTTTTTTCTTTTTCTGTGAAACACTGACTTTACATACAACTGAAGAGACATTCTTAATAATTTTATCCTTCAAAATAAACTAGAATGGGCTAAATATATTGGGATTAGTACAGATTGTGCTAGGGAAATGGCAGGTAAACAAAAAGGACTTTTTGCAGGTGTCCAGGTTACTGCGCTTTCTGCCAAGCGAACGCACTGCAGCATCCATCGTGAGACATTAACTGTACATTGAAAACCATGCAAGATGAAATATGTTTTCGATGAATCCGTTAAAATTGTAAACTGTATCAAGGCTCGTCCTCTTAACTCCAGAATTTTTGCTCCATTGTGTAACGAGGTGGGAAGTAATCATGGATATTTTCCTTACATTCTGAGGTACGCTGGTTATCTCCAAGAAGAGTTTTGACTAGCTTATTCGAGCTGCGTGTTAGCGTGATACTTCTTTCTGATTGATTCGAAAATGGAACAAAACTAAATGACTGCTTAATTGACTTTTGTATGTTTTTGACGTTTGTTTATTCGTAAGGCATTCTCTCATTTCTGAATACATTAAATTTAAGTTTCCAAGGTTTCATTATCACTGTATATTTAGTGCAAGATAAAATTGAGGCCACAATTAAAAAAAATGGCAGGTTTGGGCTAACGGAATCGACAATAAAGAATATGATTCCTTTCCCACACTGAACGACTTTCTGCCGACTAGTGAAACAACTTCCAAATTAGGATTGTGAGAGCATGAAGAAGCATGTGTTTTCTTTGAGTTCTCAGTTGAGAGCTTACTTTTCGGTTTCCAACGAGAAAAACAATGGGATTAAGAACCAATTTCTGAACAATGAAAATGAGCTGTCATCAAATGAAATAGAGCAGCTTATTGAGTTGTTCTGCGATTCCTCCTTGAAGATGTTTCCCAGTTTGTGTATGTTGGAGTTTTGGTTACATGCTCGGCCTTTGTACTCTGACATTTCCAGAAAGGCAATTTCACATTAGATGCATCTCGAGACCACTTACTTGTACAAGTCAATATTTCTGTGTTGTTTATATTAAATATATGAATAATAAGTACAGCAACAGACTTAAAATTGAACAAGATCTGCGCCTGAAAATCTATTACGTTTGAGCCAGATATGAAAAAGTTGACGGTCACAAAACAACACCTGCCATCAATCACTAGGGCCGAACTAAGACCATGGAACGGAAAATAAAACGTTACGTTAACTTTATGATAGGGGAACTCTCTCATACGTTAACTTTATGATAGGGGAACTCTCTCAACATTTTCAAAAAGATCTCTAAATTATATAGGACATGTCAGTTTTTAAAACTTTTATGGTGAAATGTTGTTTAGTAATTTTCAAAAAGTGTTCGGGGTCACGGTGGTGGCGGGGCCATGTAGCGATTGCTCCAACTGCTCCACACCTAATATTGACCTGGCCATCACATTGAAAAACAGTAAGTAAACAAAATCGTTAGGTTTTATTATTACTACTATTAATTCGCGTGTTTCAATATCGTTAGCAAACTGTATTCAATTGTAATTTCATGTATTGAAATTGTACGTTATTTTATGCTAGAGATAACGTAAAAGATCTATTGATACTATATCCATAATGTTTTCCTTGGTTGTTCGAACAGGGGTCCGCAAGGAAACTAGTAAGTAATCAAGTGGTCCGCAGCCTGCAAAAGGTTGGGAAACACTGGCCTAGACTATTATACAAGGTGGTAATAATGTACTGACATACTTAGTGCAGGTTTGATATCTTTGACGATTCCGTCCATGCCGTATCAGCTCTACTATTAGTGGTGTTGGAAATATGAAGCTCTCAAGCTCTTTCCCACGCTTTCGGCTGCGTGTAGCTCCGAAACCTGGCGGAATATCCAGGCCAATGACCACCCTTCTTTATTTTTTAATGTAGTATTACATATCGAAATTTGTGGATGCACTACCTTACACTGTAAAAATAGGACACACAACGTTCATCCAAAAAATGGAGGCAGCTGAGCTGCCTTCACTTTTTGGATTAACCTACATTCGGCCAGTTTTCGGTTGAATGTTTTACTTTCTGTAAACTTTCAAAATGCGTGTATATATGCATGTAAAATGCGTGTTGACTGTTCCAACGTATTTCATTCAAGCATAAAAGTAGATTTTTTAAAGTAGAAAAGAATAAAAGGTAATGTTCCTTTAAATTTTTTTTTTAAAAAAAAGTTGAAGTGGTCGGGTTTCGATCCAGGGTCCACAAGCACACTGGTCAGACGCTCTTGCCACTTAGCTACGCAGGAAGTTGGTGTTTCTGGCTTTCCGAGTGATACCTATAGCTAGGGTTTTACTGCGGAGGAGGTTAGTCATTAACACGTTTATGATTTTACTACAAGGAATGTTTCGTGAAAAAAGGAGAGATACGTTTCCTACAGTGTAAAGACTTATACCTAACTTAATTTTTCTTTCCGCCAATACAGTCCTTGCCGTTCTTGGTCCACCAGTGAACTTTTACTGTTCACAGCGTAAAGGCAATATAAACACTCTAAATAGCGGGCGTTCAGTGACAAGCAAGTAAAGTTACTCCTGTTACTGGATTATAGAATATCCAACTAGGGTTTAAACTTCATCCACAAAAGTAGGTAACCTCAAAATTGCCAGTTTAGCTTACACTTCGATTAGAAAATGACCGAGTTTTAAGCGTAAAATAAGTTGAAGGTTCACGGACAAATCACTTTGGCCAGTTTCAACCCATTTTCAGTGAACGTTAAGCTATTACAAAGAAAATGTTAAACTTTAAAATGGAGCTGATTTTACCAATCTTTCCACTAAAAGGCATGTTAAACTTTAAAATGGAGCTGATTTTACCAATCTTTCCACTAAAAGGCTATCCACGTTTAAGAGTAAATACAACAAAACGCTAATTTTCGATTTTTGTTTCTCCATAAAGCGGAGTAACTTTCATCCATTTCGTGTTTCCACTTTTTACAGTGTACCGTGCTATATATTATGATCAGATCAGTTTTTCTTGCTTTACCAAAATTCCTATATGTTTTTTTCGTTTATATTTTGATACATTTTCTCCATGTTCGCACAATAATTTTCATTCATATTATTGGATGTGTGTTTTTCACTTCATTTCTCCAACAAATTCTGTCTGCACTATAAGACACGATTCTATCCACATAGCGCATCTGCTAAAGCATGTATATACAGGGTGGTTCACGAAATCCGTAACAAATCCATAGCTCAGCTGCTAGTGCGCAGAAATCTTTGAAACAAAAAATGTTAATACCAAAGTGCATGTGGGGAATCATATGGTGATGCTTCTGAGATCAGGGGCGTCTCGGGAGTACCTCTACGTGGGGAAAGACTTCAAAATTTTAAATGGCAACAGGGGTTCGTTTTTACCCCATTGAAAGAAGCGCTAAATTTTGAAAAGCTTCTAGAGGAACCACTTTTGCATAGCTCATACCGTTTGGCAGCTATAACACATAATTGATAGTCAAAATTAACATGGTGTAGAGGGTTTTCGGGACATTTTGGATGTTGTAACTCAAAGGGAATATTAAATAAAGGTTCCAAACTAAAGTGAAATACTAAATGGGATATGCGGAATCAAACGGTGAAATTTTCGAAAACAGGGACGTGCCGGGATTAATGTTACGGGGGGCAACTTCAAAATTTTAAATAGAAGCAATGGTTGATTTTGCTTTGAAACAAACACGAAATTTTGAACAATTTTCAGATAAAACATTGTTTAATATCTGATAATGTCTGGCAACTACAAGAGTTAATTAGTAGGTGAACAGCTAACTTACAAAGTAGCTCTTGTAACTGACGATGTTTAAAAATGTTTCATCCGAAAGTTTTTCAAAATTCTATGTTTGTCCACCACAAAACGCCCACATGGCACGAAGAGGGATCAAACTGACGATCCCAAGTCCAAGAGGTGAGCGCTTTGCCATTGAGCCACCTTCAGAATTCCGGAATGTTGGAATTCCGGAATCCAAGTAATTCCGAATTCCGGAATTGACTTCGTACTTGCGAACACCCTTAGTACTCACTGCCATAAATTTCAGAAGAGAATACATGGAAGTAAACAAACTCATATGTAATTCAGTCAACAGAAAGTGAGTGTGGAAACCTATTATGTGATCAGCTGATCACTGATCTGACACGGATGTACGCTAGATTTGTAGAAAATGGCATGGAAGTTTTTTTTTTTTTTCTAAAATCAAAGATAAATGAATGGTATAAGGTAGTAATTCCTATAGTCCACACAGGAGTAAAATTAATGTTTCACATAATCTACTTGTCATATGACCAGTTCGGTGTTACCATATTTTGTTACTTTTTGGACTTGAACATTTCTTCTCTCAGCCATTTTCTACGTATCTGGGTGTACGCAATTACTGCGAAATTTGTGGTTGCACCATTGAATGTGTGAGTATTTATCGTTTATGTATGTGTTTCATTTAGTTATGTAAATATTAGGGTTTTCATTCCCACGTACGCTATACGTTATTTATTCATCAAATTCTCTGATTTCGTTAGATGTGACGCGTGGAATATCATCTAATATGGTGGTATCTTTCGCCTGATTCTCTGTGCAAAATTCATGTATTATTAATACTTCACTGTGTTGTTTGTTTGGAGAAAGAGTTGGACTTTGTTTTCGTTTTATTCCGTAGATTACAACTGCCAGGGCTCAGCTGTGTGAGAGAAAACTTTTTTTGTTGTTGTTTTGAGGAGAAAAAAAACCTATTTAAGCTATTTCGAGGATTGCTGATGTGGAGATGGAGATTGTGAGAGTGTTTGTAACACATGCTTATACTTGAAGCTGTGAGTTCCCTCTTTGAATTGCTGTCCATGTGATTAATTACCCTGTGGAGTGCGGAGAGCGAACAATGCATCTATCAGTCAAATAACTAGCCCACTCGCTCATTCGTTCTTTTTCCGAGAGTGACTGTCGCTCCCTTCCTGCTCTTTCAGTCAGTTCGCTCCAGGCTGTAGAAGTGAAGCGGATGGAAGTAGTGGGCTGCTGATTTTTGTCCCTTTTTGCTCTTTATGTAAACCAAAAGTATGGAGGGGGGAAATGCAATATAGAGGGGGAAATAAAGGGGTGTTGAACCATTAGACAGAACCCCTTCACCGTTGTGGGAAGTGCTTTTTCAACTACTAACTATGCTGTAAATTTATTCAGAAATTGGACTTGTGAACGTCGCTGCCAAGGAGAAAAAAATTTGGTAACATTTCCGAACTGGACATCTAATGTGTATTCACATATCACCAAGGAGATTAGCATTAGCTGCTCCTGATATTAAACGAGACGTAAACTCAATCACGTATTTGCAATTATAGACCTACTAGAAAAGAGATTTGTAATTTGCTTATGGGCAATTACATCATATATGATAAAGCGAGCGCTGCGTTGGTAATGTACTTTTGTGTGAATTCGCAGCAATTGTTGCCGTTAAGAGTAATTTCCAAGTGAAATTGTCCAATGGTAGTTGCACGACGATTTTAGAAGAAAATATTCTTTGGTGGCTTGTTCCCCAGTGTAAAGACATAATAGAACCTCCAGGCGAAATAAGATTGTTTACCTCGTTCATTTATCAATGAAAGATGACGCTGAATTTTGGCAAAATCTGTGTTTACGGGAACTGAAGTATCTGTTGAACTAAAATATATAAATATTCAAAATGCACGTTACAGTTATTGAAATGGTCCGTCTTTGGTTCAAATAATTTTTGAGGGATCATGTACAGGAAGGCTGAAGTTAAAGTCTAACATTTGGGCTTCAGTTCGCGAATAATGCAGTTCTCGGAGTTCAATTAGAGTTCTAAGAGGGAAAAGTCTAAGATTTCAGACTTATATATCAAGTTTGCTTCCACCAAGAAAGTTCACTCCCCTCCCCAAGAAAAATATCCAGGACAGCTCGCACTGAAACCTAGTCGGTAGCGCGCTCGACTTCAGTTCGAACGATGCCGGGTTCGATTGCTGGTGGGGGCTCAAAATTTCGGTGTTGACCTAGCATTGTGAGGACAATTGGGGAGCTGCTGTGAATAAAAGACAGTGGCGATCACAGTGAGAGCTTTGGCTCTCCTCTCCCAACCCATCTAGTCAGCGTGGAGCAGTAGACCAACAACTCCTCCCTTCGGGGGAGAGGCCTCAACCACTAGTGGATTGAATATGGCTGTGATTTATTTAGTATATATATATATATATATTCTTCTTATGCATATTTTAAGAAAATTTAATATTGATACGTCTATGGAACATCGACATAGATGACGGAGCTTTGTAGAAAAAGTATCATCTAGTTAAAAAAAAATGGCGTCTGCGGGTAAGGTTCAAACCAACTTCGTCAGTTTTATGGACAAAAAGAAAGAAAAAGAGAATGAACACGACGCTACAACTACAGCTGCGAATCATTATGGTAGAACAAGCTTCGAGCTAAACTCATATTCAAATGTAAACAAAGTAAAAATTATATTAAGCGCCTTTTTGTTTAATTTTCCGTGTTTCATGTATCTATGATCTAATCTTCCATTTAATGTTATTTCCCTAGATTCTATGCGTATGTTAACTGTATCCTACAATTTGATAAAAGTTTAAAAAAAAAAAAGGAGTTTAACGTCCCAAGTGAGAAGTAACACTTCATCCCTACTGATTACGAACGTGCTGATATCGCTGTATTAAATTTATTTTATGATCAATAATAGTGAAAGAATAACTTTCTTTAATATATTTAATCACAGAGAATGCTTGTCAGTAGAGGCTAGTCGATTTTCTTAAAATGTATTTATTGGTTTTAGTTACGTTAGGCTCAGACCGGAGGAGTTAGTATACTGTAGAAACTGATGTAACTAGTAAATCAATATTTGAAAACACGAGAATGGATACTCATGTTTCGCGACGTTGCCACATAATTCATATAAGAACTTAGTTTTTTTAAGAGACCAACAAGTGGGTTTTATAAAAATTATAATAAACAACAAATTACGATAAAGAAAATTGAGTCTGTTTTGTACAGGAACGTATCTGTTGATGAATGGCTTATTCCTAACACGTTTCTTACAGAGGAAAACATTTAATTTTGTAATTTTGGCTTTTGAAAGAGACCGCTCATTTTATCATTGGCTGAGTGTACGTTATAACCTAATAATTTCTGCAGATATAGACTGCTTGTTATGTAGATCTAACTGGATCATAATGGAGGATGAGGAGGAATAAAACACAACCGGTTTAGACTACATTGTGATGCAGTTTTTGGAAACATCGAGATATAATCACTATTTGGACAGACAGAGAACGCTTTTGTGTTCGTTGCGTACGTACGTAATATGTGTACTTTATATAGACGAGTAGGTGAATATGTGTACATATGACATGCGTTTATGTGGGAGGGTATGTAGGTATGTATATCCATGTGTGAAGAGAAAAAGGAAAAGAGTAGATGGGTAAAGAGGAAAAAAAATGAAAAAGAAAAAAGCTTAATTTTGAAATATCCAATAGACCTCTTTGTTTTGCTGAAGAGTTGTGTTTTCATTTAAAAATTGAAATTCATTTTGTATATTATTTCATCTGCAATGTTATGAGCTTATTTTTTTTTTACCTTTTTTAAAACGTATCTATGCCTTGTTTCCACATATGTTATCCCTACGTGGAATCCAT
The DNA here is from genome assembly GCA_022664845.1 of Lepisma saccharinum. Classification (NCBI taxonomy): domain Eukaryota; kingdom Metazoa; phylum Arthropoda; class Insecta; order Zygentoma; family Lepismatidae; genus Lepisma; species Lepisma saccharinum. Next base: position 77,991 of record JAGDQP010005148.1, read on the forward strand.
GTGATGCGTTTTTGTTCTTCATGAGCCAGAAGCTGATAAGAGATACAGAGTGTGTGCGAGAGGGAGAGACAGGCATAGAGATAGAGATGATAATATAAACATGGAGAAATTGAGCGAGGGAAATTTAGTTAGAGCACTGATTAATATGCTGGCGGTGTAGGATTAGCCATCGGCAGTAAAATAATGAGTAATATACATACGGAATATTGCTTACGTTATTTTGTTTCTAGGACATTGTAATTCAATCTTTTTTGTTATTAAACAATGCAGTCTTATTATAAATTTGTTAGCATAACGTTTTACTATACATTTCTTAGTAATGGAGGACTTTTATAAAAGAATTCGCTGTTTAGTGTGCTAGGAAAATTTGTTGGCACAATTTATTGTGCAGTAATATTATGTTTTACTTCCTAAATATACTTAAACGTCACATGCAAAGAGTTTTTGCTACAAGATTAAAGTTAATGCATCTTGATCTGTACTAAGATTTTAGTACAGATTTAAATATTTGTATATTCTCATACTTTGGTGTATATTTAATTTCTTATAATGATAAGTAATCCATATACTATATAGCCCCATGGTCACTCACCCACTCACTGTATTTGTAAAGGACATGTGCTCGTATGATACACGAGGTAGCTATGTTGCGTGCATTATGACAACACCTTCCTGCAGTACTCACGTTACGTGGGATTTGTACTAAGGATGTATTGAATTACTAAGGAACGTACAGTATTAAACCTTGGTGACATATGTTACATCAATATTTTACTATACCTACGAAGCACTGTGTTTCATATGTTAATTACTTCTAGTCTAAAAATATCATTACTTATTCACAAAACATACTTCTTTTCGTATATTCTTACACGTATTTTTCTCACAAGGGAAGTATTGTGTTTTCATTTAACAGTATTTCGGTATTTCGGTTCGAACCGTAATTTTTCGATAAGACTTCGTATATGTATTTGTACTCCGATGCTGATAATACCTGCAAAATAATTCGACCGTGTAAGGTCTCGTTTGTCCGCTAGAGGGCGTTAAAGTTTGGAGCAAGGGGGAGACATCCGCTTCAATGACTCCAGTAGTTTCGGTTTGAATAGGTATTTATTGCTCAAAATATCTACATGAACATACCTGACAGTGCTGACAAAGAGTGCAAGACCAAATAGTCTGACAGATATAGGCCAGTATTTATCTCCACAAAACGACTAAAACTGAAGGGAGAATCAAAATAGGCACACAGGACAAAAGACACATCAGGGCAACCTTCAAAAGCACACTCCAAAAATGATAATAATATCACAAAAAATTGAATTTCGGAGTGGCTTACGGACCCTCTCCCCAATCTGCGTACGTCCTTATCCGTAACTATCAGCTGCTTCAAGAGTGTAAAATAAAGTGACATTTGACACCGTGTCCATGGAGTGTGATTTTGAAGGTTGCTCTGTATGTCTGTTTTGATTCTCCCTTCTGTTTTATTCCCTGTGTAGAAAAACCTCACTTGCACTTGTGAAGACATATATTGGCCTATATCTGCCAAACTATTTGTTGCACGGTATTGTTACTTGGCAGTCTTTGTCAGGTATCGATGCATGTTCGAGCCGAAAGTACAGGAGTCGTTGCAGCGGCTGTTTCCCCCTTTCTACAAACTTACCTAAAGATTTTCCACCATGGAAAACCGTATATAGTTGTCATTCACGTTTGAAAAAAGTTGGATGTGGACAATTTTATTGAGGAAGCGCTTCTGCAGCAGACCAAGGAGGCCTTACACGGTGGAATTACTTTGCAGACATTGTCAGGATCGGGGTACGAATACATATACGAAGTCTTATCAAAAAATTCCTGTTCGAACCGAGATATTTCCCTTGTCAGTATGTTTTTTTATCTTCCAACTTTACTGCTATTTTTATTTATTGGAATTACTATCGCTTAAGTTTTGTTCACGTTTATGATATATTTCCGTGTTCCTCACATGTTCTAGCACATTGAGAGACTTAAAGAGTATACAGTATCTTTGAGACCTGTTTTTTTTTTTTTTTCGATTTACTCAATAAGTAATAATTTTATCGAAAAAGTGAAAACCAACAAAATAATTCTGTTATTATTTCTTGCACCGTATTTAGAACAAAAGAGAAATTAGTTATGACCATTTTGTGAAGTAATTAGCCTAAGTACAAAGTAATAATTTACAATATTATTATGATATTCTCCATACGAAAGCTTTGCTTTTATATACCAAAGGTAAAATAAAATAATGGCTGAGCAAAGCACTACAATTTATTTAAAAAAATTAAAATTTTTGTAAACGTTTTCGCCGACTACCAAA
>JAGDQP010005149.1:0-13042 GCA_022664845.1 Lepisma saccharinum
AATTATTGCAACTTCCGAAACGATTCTAGCATATTTTATATTTTCCAGATATGAAATTTCACTTCAATCAGATACTTACAAATTAAAGATTTGATCTGGCTCCATCTTGCATTCTTGGATATAAATTTCTTAGCTTCACTGTAGAATCATAGTTTACGGTGATTCATAGAGAAAAGGTAGAGCTTTCGCTTGCAACGCGAAGGATACGCGGTTCGAGACTTTATCAAGTCAATATATTCTTTTTACTTTTTCACTAGTAATGTGCAAATTCTATGTGTTACTGTATGCTTTTTACATGTAAATGAACGTTAGTGTTATGTATCTTTTTCTTTTCTTCGAAGTATAGGTCCATAAGTAGGTTCCGAAAATATAAGAAAACGTTATAAAGTAGCCATCTTTTATCCAAAATGACGCCCAGAAACCCATTTTACAAACCACTAAAGCTAAAGAAACGAAAGTTGGTCTGAAGGTGTACCATGACGAGTAGGTTAAAATAAATGAAGCAAACCTCCTTTATGGGGGCGCAGTGGAAGCAAAGCGAGTCCTCAACATACAGTAAAGTCCCATGGTCACTTACTGCCTCATCAAATTTCCCAGACCAAACTACTGGAGCTAGAAACACCGAATTTCGTATGAAGATGTGTGATGAAGAGTAGGTAAAGGAAAAGTTCCAACATTTTGAAAAAGTCGCCATCTTGGATCCAAAATGGCAGGAAATCCATTTTGTATAAAATACACAGCCTAAATCGCTGGGGCTACTGAAGTGAAATTTGGTATGGAGGTACATTATCAATAGTAGGTTACGAAAATATTACAAAATGTTTCCAAAGACGTCATGTTTGAGCAATTTCGTATGAGATACGAAAATTCGCAAAAATGTTTATAATCTCAAGTAGATTAGGAAAATATTACCACATTTTGAAAATGTTCCCATCTTAGATTCAAAATGGTCGCTCAAAAATCCATTTTCCACACCGTTCGCGCTAGAGAAATGAAATTAATTATGGAGAACCATCACGAGTAGATCACGACAATGTAAGAAAACCTTTAAAACCCATTTTCCACACTATTCGAACTAGAAACACCAAATTTGTTCTAAAGGTGTACCATCACGAGTAGGTTACAAGGAACTTGGCAAATTTCCGTAAGGGGGCGCAACCCCCTGGAGAGGCAGGTAAGCACCATGGGGGTCCATTACCTTAGGAAGTCCGCTTACTATAAAGGGGCGCAGGCCCGCTATGCTCCACAAGTTAAGGGCGCAGCAAACCACTGTGGTCTGGAGGAAGCGTCCCCAGGAAGCGAAGCGAGTCCATATACGAGGTATATACTGTATATCACCAGGGTCAGTCAGTCACTCACTCACTCATCAAAATTCCAGGCCAAACTACTGGAGCTAGAAATACCAAATCTGGTATAAAGGTTCAAGAGTAGGTAAAGGAGAAAGTACGACATTTTGAAAAAGTCCCCATCTTGGATCCAAAATAGCAGCAAACCTATTTTGTATAGAATACACAGCTTAAACCGTTGGCTGTACTCAAGTGAAATTTGGTATGGAAGTACATCATCACTAGTAACCAACTAGAATATTACAAAATGTTTGAAAAGTCGCAATCTTGAATTCAAAATGGCCGCCTAAATCACATTTCCACGCCGTTCGAGCAAGAAAATTAAATTTTATATGAAGTAGTACCATAGCCAGTAGGTTACGACAGTATAAGAAAACGTTAAAAAGTCGCCATCTTTAATCCAAAATAAAATAAAATTTTATATGATTAAGGAGTACCATTATAAGTAGGTCTCGAAAATATAAGAAAACGTTAAAAAGTCGCCATCTTTTATCCAAAATGTCGCCCAGAAACCTATTTTTCAAACCACTGAAGCTAAAGAAACGAAATTTGGTCTGAAGGTGTACCATCATGAGTAGGTTACAATAAATAGGGCAAACCTCCCCTATGGGGGAGTAGCCCGGAGCGACTGGTAATGATAAAGGGGATGCAGACCCCAAAACCCCAAGTTAGGAGTGCAACTTCCACAAGAGTCTTGGGGACAGCGCTCGCAGCAAAGCAAAGCGAGTCTATCTATATAAAAATGAATGTCACGATGTTTGTTCCAGGATCACGCCAAAAGACTTGACCAATTGCAACTTATTTTTCGCATATGACTATGTAATAGTCCAACGTAAGCTTTAGGCATATTTTTATTAACTGAAAGTCATTGTGTCACGAATTAATTAATAAAAAGGGTAATTTCATTGTTATAACAATGCAATAAATACATTATTTTAATTTTTAGTTTAACACAACGATTAGAAATAAGTAAATTAGATATATTTTCATTTTGTTTTTCAATATTTTTCTCAACCAAGTGATCTCTTTCTGGGTGATGACATTATTTTATCTCAACGTGGAGTCCAACAGGGTGATCCCCTTGGTCCTGCTCATTTTGCAATTACACTACAATCTGACGTTAATTTTATAACTACCGAAGTGAATTTATAGTATTTGGGCGATGGCTATATCGCGGACGATCCTAACCTAGTTCTCTCTACTTTACTTACGATTCGGGACATATCATCAGAAAATGGCTTAAATCTGAATTTTTCAAAGTGCGAAGTTGGTTTTCTTAATGTTCAGCAAGGTCAGTACAATGTTCTTTATTCAAGATTCATGCATGTAGCCCCTGGAATACGAATTATGACTTCTGCTTCAGCATATCTGCTTGGATCCGCAATCTCTACCAATGCTCTTCGTAGTCTATTGCTTGAGAAGATACCTAAACTAGATTTTTTTCTCGCCTCTCTTTGATTTCAGCACATTCAGCATTTTATCTACTTTGTGCTTCTTTTTCCACCCCACGTTTAATGCATTTTTTACGTTCTTCTCCTTCTTAGCGGAAAGAGACATTGTTACAGAGATATGATTGTGTTTTGCAGGCTGTACTCGAATCAGTCCTCAACTACTCTCTGAGTAATAGTGCCTGGTTTCAGGCCACTTTGCCCGTTCGTTCGAGTGGACTTGGTATTCTTCGGCCCATAGATTTTGCGATTCCGTCTTTCTTAGCGTCTTTTCATGTCTCTCCATGTCTTGTTGAGTCTATCCTTCTTCCGGATTTATGCCTTGATCCTGACGCGACTATTCATGATTGTAGAGTTCAGTGGTCTTGTTTAACCGGCATGGATTCTCCTTCTTTAGACTGCCGTAGTTCTCAGGCCATTTGGGATGATCCAATTATTCAACGCAGCCAATCGTTGCTTCTACAATCCCCCGGTTGTCTTGAGGATAAATCCAGACTTCTTGCTGTTTTTTCTCCAGATTCTGGTGTTTGGCTTCAGAAGCTTCTACTCCTCTGGGCCTCCACTTATCCTATTAAAGTTTTCGTATTTCTCTTGCTTTACGATTAGGAGCTGATGTCTGTGTACCTTACAATTGTCCAGCTTGTGGGACGTACGTAGATCAACGAAACCTTCACGTTCTCTCTTGAGTTCGTAGCGCTGGTAGCCACATGCGTTATGCTAGTGTAAATGACGTTAATTCTTCGTTCGCTTATTTCAGCTGAAGTACCTTCAGTGAGTGAACCATCTGGATGTAATCGTTCCGATGTTAAGAGATCTGACGGTATGACTCTAGTGGCTTGGAAAAGAGGAAGATCTTTATTATGGGATTTTACTTGTGTTTGCCCTCTCGAATCTTCTTAATTCATCTTTGCGAGCTGGTGGTGCTGCTTCCCGTCGAGAGGTCGAAAAAACAGAAAATACAATACCCTGTTAGAAAAATTCATCTTCATTGCCATTGCAATAGAGTCAAGCATTACTTAGAGCACCGAGGGCTTCAATTTCATCAAAAAAGTTGGATGACGCATTGGGCTTGTTTCCGGCAACGTTTGTGCTACTGCTTTCCTATTGCAGAGCATTAGGTATCGCCGTTCAGCAAGGTAATATTTCTTCAATTCTTGGAACGCTGCCTCCGGGGAAGGAATTGAAGATTTTTCTTCTTTAAATGCTGTTTCGCTTATTGTTGTTTGCGTTTGTTCTTTATTTTTGGTTGTTAAGGCTTTGTTGATTTTACAGATTATTCATGATGCGGTTATTGTTATCTCGTATGTAATAATATGTAATAAATAAATATTTATTTATAAAAGGAATAGATATAATTTTTAGATTTAAATTCAGATAGTTCTATGATTTAGATTTAATATTTTAAAGGACTGCAGTAGTATTAGTAGTTATAGTATTCGTAGCAGTTGTATGTTATAGCAGTCGTAGTAGTATGAGTATTATTATTGTTAGTAGTAATAATCCATTTTCCACACTGTTTGAGCTAGAGATACGAAATTTGGCATAAAGGTGTACTATCAAAGGAGGTTAAGGAAATATTGCAACATTGCGAAAGATTCGCCATCTTGGATTGAATAATTTTCCACACCGTTCGAGCTACAGCAACGGAATTTGGTATGAAGGTGTATTCTCACGAGTAGGTTACAATAAATGGTGCAAATATACCTTATGAGAGAGGAGCCCCATCGGACTATGGCGCATACCTGCACGCGCACAGCCGCTTGCAGATTCTGACGGGAAGGGTGCTCACACTTGCAAACAATGTAACTTACTTGTTTACATTTTGTTTTCAAGTTAGGTTAGTTCTCGTTAATAATGGCATAACAATTGTAATATTTATGTAACTTTATTTATTTAACCACATGTGCATCTCTCTATAAAAAAATATTACACGACAAAGCTCGTCAACGAAAGAACGTTTTCAAAAATATTGACAGACAATTGACGTACAGGTGAAAACACCGACAGTACTTTTCACCGACAGACAAAACCCTCGCCAGCAAAACCCTCGAAAGCAAACACCTCGACGACAAAACCTCGATAGCAAAAAACTCGACGACAAAATCTCGAAAGCAAGAACCCCAACGTCAAAACTTCGCCAGCAAAACCCCGCCAGCAGAAACTTCGACGACAAAACCTTCACCGAATAAATTTCAACAGCAAAGCCTCGCTATCAAAAACCCGTACTTACAATGATTCCAATGGAAATACCATTCTATTTCAATTCTTCAAAGGTAAAGATAAAATTTACCCCAACAGTGAAAAATCTTGTGAGATGATTTTTACTCGCTTTCACATATCCAACTGATTGTCTGTTGTAGGGTAAAAAGGTATCAGCAGATTTTCATGACCAAGCGATGATGTAATACATAGATCCTTAAATTGGGATGCACATGCAAAAGGATACTCAATAAGTCTTTTCTATTCTATTATATAACTGCTTAAACTCTTTTACTCTAAACTGCCGCTGAAAACTAAAGAGGTATCAATCAAGAGTAAATGGGACGAAAAAGTTAAAAGCAATTATTTTTACTTTTGACTCCAAAATTGCGTTTAACCCAAAATAGGCATTTTTAGGTACTGACGTATGAAATATACATTTTTAGCCACTGTATAGCTGATGTATTTTCGCTACAAATGATCCAAAATATGACTTCTGCTCCCGGAAAAATTGACATTTTAGGCGAAATCCGCAACCTAATAACTCCCGATGTAGTTTATGGTCACGTTGCTAGTTCTCCTCTGGATTAGGAAATTGGATGCGCGTGTGCTCGTAGTGAACAATTATTTACATTAACACTTCAACAATCGCACAATCGAATACTGACAAGGTAAAGTGAAATACCACTGAAAATACTTTTTTCATCCGAATTGAATCAAAAGTTGGCTAGAATATTAGTTATGTACGTGAATACCATGGAGACTAATGTTACCCAGCATGATCCGACATATAGTTTCAACCTTGCGTTAGTTTGCTTTACGGAATAATATTTTGTAATTACGACTATAATTTTAATCCGAATTGAATTAAATTCAGTTCAGATATTAGACATATATACGATTAAGATTTACGTTAAACAGCATGATCTTACATATAATTGAATCGGCAGTTTGAAGAAGGCAATAAACGCCAAAAATGTGAAAATCTACTTTATGTCGGATTTGATATCTGGAAGGGAAGACGCATCTATACAATACACAAAGAAAGCAAAAAACATTAGTAAAGCACACAAAAATAGGTGCGAAATAGAGATGGGCAAAACTAGCGTAGCAGCTATTTTTCACTACTACATGGGATAATTTGCTATGGCTGCTACAACCGATGAAAAATAGCAGTTACTGGCTTAGCTGCTATTTTTCTCCGAAGTTTGTTAATGGTAAAACACATTGTTTCCTGTTTTCTAAACAAACATAACTGCTGGGAGAACGGAACAAAATGGCAGAGACTTGTCTGCAGAGAGGACAACCATGACGTGTGAACACTACGTAATTAGTAGCGTCTGTTACTCGTGTACGGAATTGATATAAAGAGCTCTCAGAAACGCATGCGTGATAGCTGGCTATGTGGAGTAATAGATAAGGTGTTGGAGTTGTAGTGCAATTGTCCCGGGTTCGATACCAGTTTATCGCAAGTTTTTATTTTTAAAATGGTTTATATTTTAAATAGGTTATTTTGAAATTTATTGTTTAATTTGTTTTATAACTTTATTTGTATTTAACGTTTTTTTGTAATATTTTCCGTTTTTCCTGATTCTGTACTCCAATTCAGATTCAACAAAATGGTAAATAAAATGGGTAAGACATTGGACTTGGGATTTACTGGTCCCGGGTTCGGTACTCCTTCACCTATTTTTTTATTTTTTTTTAAATAAACTCCTTTTTATTTTGTAATTTCGAAGGAAACTTTGGTCTTGCGATTAGACTTTATTCTTCTTTTGAATCAGTGAAAACAGTACGCACAATAAACAGTCCATAAAATTCATATAGTTTAGAAAAAATGAACTATAAATTTGAAGAAGTGAACAAACGCTAAAAAATCGAAATTAGTTTTTGTACTAAAAACGCACCTCAATTTATACCCGCTTATCATAAGGTAGAAGAACGATTTATCTGGCCTTGGAAATATTAGTCAGTTTGAAAAAGGGAACAAGGCCACTAGCGTCTCAAAACAAGAAGTCCTATTTTCGAATGTCTGAGAAAACACGATTCAGTCGCGTGTGCAATAAAAGAGAACACCATACCTGACTTTAGCAAACTTGTACGTGCCCTTGGTCACTAACTTTATTACATTTCCTAATGCGTTTATATAATAATAATAAATCAAAGCTATATTCAATCCACTACTTAATGAGGCCTCTCCCCGAAGGGATGAGTGGGTCTACTGCTCCCACGCTGACCAGACGGGTTGGGAGAGGAGAGCCGAAGCACTCACTGTGATTGCCACTGTATTCTATGCACAGCAGCTCACTAATTATCCTCACGATGCTGGGTCAACACCGAAATTTTTTAACTCCCACAGGTAATTGAACGCGGGACCGCTCGCACTGAAACGTTATTTTCATTAAAAAAAAACTACACCAGGTTTCGATCCAGGGTTAGTTGCATAAGCTTTCGAACATGCTATCAATACGCTAAATTGCCAACTGGATGTAGTTGTTTGGAAGTACTATTTAGTGTTAACTAGTAATGCGCATGCACAAGGATGGCTCAGCTCTTCCTGTCGCTAGTCGAAAGTTATTATACTAATACAGCATGAAACAATTACGCTTCCCCCTACCCACCGTTCCCATCGCTTTATATTTTCCTGATTTAATTGTGTTTTGATGAACTGTTTCTTCTCCACCAGTAAATCCAAGCTCCGATAATTACATAGAATAGCTTTACAACAGTTATGGTAGGAACTAAACTACCTTCGTCCATATCTGTACTGCACACGTAACAGGATACAGGTAAATAGGTTAATCTAAAATATTGTTTTAAACTTCTTTTTCACAGACGGAAATAACTAATTCGCATTTAGATACGTTTTCATACACTGATATTTTAAACTGCTATTGTTAACATATATTTACATATAGCAACTATTGCAATCACTGTTACAAAATAAAAGCAGTTTTACACATTTGTAGGGCGAAATTACTGTCAGTGGGTAGAAGGGAAAAATGAATTTATTACTTAGGCCCCCTCTTTGTAACTTTCGAGTTCATTGTGCATACATTTCTTGTACATAACATTGATTTGAAGGTTTCTCTTGCGTTTTTCTTCATTTTCCGGTCGATTTTTCCATTCTTACGCCCCAACACTTAAAAATGTGCAGACGTTTTTCCGTAAGTTTGAAGAAGGAAACAAATCCATCAACTTTTTTTAATTCTACAGGAAAAAATATAATACTTGTAAACTGTCTGAGCAGTACGAGTATCAGAAGACCGTTTTGAATATTCAGTAAAAATATTGTTTCCATTCAATAAATAATAAACATATTATACAGTTTTTGTTAATTTCCCACAAAACAGCTTTTTGGATTTGTTTTCTTCTTCAAACTGACCATTCAATTTCAAAATTGTAGCTGTTTACTTTCTGCACCAATAACATGTATTCAAGTTATAGTTTGGATAAGATTTATACCTAAAAATGGATATCTTGGTTTAAATGCAATTTTTGAAATAAAAAAATCATTAACAGTAAAAACTCCCTTTCCGCAGGCGAAGGTAGATCCCGAAGTTTGGACAAAGTTGTTACTCGTTTTATGCAATCCCTTCGACAACTAAGGAGAACGTGGCTACCGAACGGAATTATAATTTCTTCTGAAATTGGGCGATTTTTCAACGTTGTCGCTTTTCGCCCGTTGTCCGGACATTTTCTCATCTCCTATTCATCTGATTTACACCAAATTGGGTAGTCATCTTCTAAGAATACTTAGTTCTGTCCCTGAAAAATCAAAATCGATTTGAAGAAATGCGCAGGGTGTTTCAACATTTTTCGTATTATTTCAAGGGCTATTCGTCTGTTGCCCGGATATTTCTCATCCCCTATTCAACCGGTTTGCAACAAGTTCGAAGGGTAAGTTTCTATGTGTATCTACTTATAGTTATGACCCCTATCAACAAAATTGAAGCAGATTGGAGAAAAAATATACACCAAATATTTGACACAGAGATTTTTGTTGTTTTCAGTCTCCCTCCCTAGTTCCACTCCCTTGGGCCGATTAGGCCTATTAACAAACTCATCCGATGTATTCTACCTATATATTTTATATCTAACTCTGGTAGAGATTTGAACGAGAGAAGAGAATTACGGCAGTTATCGTGAGTACAAAAATGTATGTATGTACCATATACTCTTTAACTGGTCGCGGTTTTCAGGTCTAGGGTTCATGAAATGTAAAAGTATGTAGAAGATTTTCCGGAAGTCGCGACGTAGTAACGGCTGTAATAGGTAGTATTTCTTCGAAATCTACCTAAAAATAATTGTTTTTAGAGTTTTCGTCATCTTTGCTCCAGCCTGATACCTCTTTACTTCTCAGTGGCAATTTACAATTAAAAAAGTATGCATCTATGTGACAGAAAAGAAAAGATTTTTCCATTGAGAATCCTTCTGCATGTTCAACCCAATTTAAGGCTCTATGTATTTCTTCACCGCTTTCGCACACAAATCGTGCCGCTGCCTTTCTACTCTACAACGGACAACTAGTCGGATATGTGAAAGCGAGTAAAAATTAGTTCACAAGATTTTTCACTGTTGGGGTAAATTTTCTTTTTACCCTTTACAGAATTGAAATAAAATGGCAATGCAATTGGAAGCATTGTACATACGGATTCTCGCTACCAAGGTTTTGCTGTTGAAATTTATGCTGGTAATGTTTTATGGCCGTGGTTTTTGCTGTCAAGCTTTTGTCATCGACGTTTGTGCTGTAGAGATTTCTGCTGGAGGGGTTTTGGCTGGCCAAGTTTTGACGACGAAGTTTTTGCTGTCGAGGTTTTGGCGCTGAGGTCTTTGCTGTCGAGGTTTCGACGTCGAGATTTTTGCTGTTGAAGGTTTGTTATCGAGGTGTTTGCTGGAGAGGCTTTGTCGTCGAGATTTTTTCTGGCGAGATTTTGACGTCGAAGTGTTTGCTGTCGACGTTTTTTTCCGTCGGTGAAAGGTACTGCCGGTGTTTTTACCTGTCGGTGAATTGTAAGTCGATTGTGCGCGAGGTTTTGTTGTCGACGTTTTTTGGTACACCATAAAGAGTTAATGCTAAATCATCTTATCTAGGGCCAGGTATCTACACCTTTCTCTTGTCATCGTATGCTTCCTATTTTTCTGCTTGGGAATATATGACACTTGTGTAGGATACTTTAATTACAATATTTTATCAGTAATGTAATCATCGGACACGACTTCTTCTTTTTGATGGAGCTGCTCTATTGTAATTATTTCATACCCCTGTACTCGTCACTCTTTGATACTTTAATAAAATCTAATCTAACCTCAGCTTACGCAGCAGATCGAATCTGACACCAATATATAGCGATAATATGAAATTAGATGAAAAAAATAAGAGTAAAAGGACCGTGAAATGTTTACAATGGAGTAGGCCCTAAACGATCTTGTAAACTTCTAAGAAGGAGACCTATACTACTTTGGAGTGCACTCCTAAACATTCCTTTTAATCAAACCTACCGGTTTTTGAACCCAGGACCACGCATGCAGAAAGCGAAAGAGATTAACTTTACATTTGGGCCCCTCAAAATTTAAAAGCTGCAGAAGGTATGTGATGTTTCCATTGTGTGTGGAAGTGTTGAAACGCAAAATATAACGAAGTTTCGAGTAATGGAAATGCGAAATAAGAACATCGGACTATTTAGCAGCTTCATCCTTGAGGCCGAGCAGATGGTGTGAGTGTTAAACGCGATGTGCACCACGTACGCTTATAAAGAAAACCCCCCGAGTTTACTTTTTCTAACCCATCTTCGTTCACGCGACAATGTGTCCATGATTTATGTAGCAAAATATGTGTCATTCATAACAAGAAATGAGCTATTACTAACCATCTGCATGTCGCCATGTTACTGTGTTGATCAATTTTAGTACGAATTTAACGAAATAATAGCACATTGGTGTCTCTTTTCGGATTGCTGGTTTTCACCAAGTATTTACAGGAGTGTCTGTATGAATTATATACAAGGGAATGAGTTAAAGAGAGGATAGCTATGGCTCAATACCAAACACCAGTTGGGGGCTCCAAAGTAAAGGTTATCTAGCGAAAGTGCTAATCATTGGACTTACCGGATGCTCATAAATTAGTCCTCTTTTTCAAGTATTACTACGGTAATTCCTTTAATCAAAACCCACTGATGCGTGGTAGAAAAAATAACTTCGATGTAGGAGACTACAATTGTTACCATTACTACTTAAATATTCCTGCAGAATAATATCGAGCTTAGTAGACCTATTTAAGTAGTAAACGGTCTTGCCGAAGTAGTTAATTGACAAATCATAATAAACTCATTGATATTTCAGTCGACAAATATATTTATTGAATAATATCTATGCAGTAACTGTTACCATCATCCAACAATACTCTTGAAATATAAATAATTGTCTTTAGCACCTTCAGTTGTCTTTTAGTGACATCCCACTATGCTACCATTTGATTGGTTATATTAGGTAGGGGGCGACACAGAAATAGGAAGCATTCTACAGGGAAAGTGTTGGATGAATGCCTGACACTTTTTGTGATATTCTGATTCAAATGATAATTTCTATTGAGTGCTACCCTTTGTATGACACAAAAAGTCCGTGTAATCTTTGTTTTAAAAGGAACCACTTGATACTTAACACATTTTATGTATGTTGCACTAGTATTTTTGTAGTATTTCCGGAGTCACCTTATGACCTGTCAGTATCGAGGTTCATAGCATTGAGAGTAAGTGAGTGACTCCCATCGTACCTCTTCCTTTCCGTGGTCTATCCTAGGCCCGGCGACTGGACGATGGATGTCGTTTCCTGGGAACTACGTGGAGTCACAGCACAACGACGATATTCCTTTCTGTTTTGACAGTGACCTCTTCTCATGTCAGTCAGTTTTGACAGTCCTCATGTCAGAAGTGGTGTTGCTGTGAGGTCTATAAAACATACTGATCATTCGGATTATGCAGTCAGGTTAGGTTTTAGACCGAGTCATCAGGTCTATGCATGGCACTTGGCCTGACCCGGTTACCCTATTTCGCCCCGTTGACTCGGAGGTCAAAGAAGAATTATTTTTTTTCCTTTATTATACACTGTAGCGTTGGAAGACTGTTTCTTTCAGTGGAGACGAGACCCTCGGTGTTACACTGCAGAGCATGAAAAATACGACGCTGAAAATTTATAGTTCATTACGGTTCAATAACCTCTATGCACAAAATTGTTTTCATCATAAATGATTTCAATATAAGTATTAGACATACAAAAAAATATCGCTACACATAATTTAAGACACGTGAGCTTACTTCTCATGGAATCTAACAAATGACGACATTAATTTATTCAAGGCACAGTAACAGGACCAGATCAAATCCAGTCTTAACCGGATCACCAGAACAATTGGCTCAAGATTCGAGTATTAGGTCGTCGGGTCATTTGGGCCAAGACCGAGTCATTGAGTCAGTCGGGTGCCCCTATAATTGGACTTACAAATTCGTTTTGGTTTCTCACTTTAATTGTGGCGATTGCGGAGTCTGTCTTTAGCTTCGCTGCCGAAAAAACGACTTTTCGAAAACAATAGGAAAATCCTTCATTGAGTCAGCAAATAACGCTAAATTTTCTCCCTTTCTTCCAACGTCGTCTTCGTTACTGATCGTGTTCAATCTGCACACCTTACGCTGCAGCAATCATCGATACATGTCTGATTGCTAACACATCATCAGTGTGTGTTTAATCGCGGGAATTGAACATATTCTACGAGCCAAATCTCAATCCCTTCACTTAACTCGAATAGTTTTACCAGTTTTTATTCACATGAAAATTAGGAGTAAACTCCTGTTGGGAATTAATTCACATTGTTTTGAACAGCACAAATTCTTTATTAATATCCCAATTACTCGATAAATCGTATAAAACGAATGAATTTGAGTCAAGTTTATAATTATGGGATGGAATCGCACAAGTAAACGTTCTTTCCTAACAATCAGGGATCTAGACACGGTATATATATATATATATATATATATATATATATATATATAT
>JAGDQP010005149.1:13142-80294 GCA_022664845.1 Lepisma saccharinum
TATATATATATATATATATATATATATATATATATATGTATATGTTCTAAACGTACACAACCAGAATAGTATAATTGTGAAATCCTACCAAAAAAAGACAGAGGGTATAGAAATTATGAGGGTTTGAAGGTAACAGTGTAGTCCAGGCGAAAACATATATTTGCCACATACAAGCAATTTCTATTGATTGAATCCTTTCCAAACAAGCATACGTAATTTATCACACACCCAGACACATTATCGTCTACATATTAAAAAGCAGACTAGAGAAAAACGGTTTTATTTCAACTTGAAACAGGATATTTTATGGGAAATCAGTTCACTCGTTAAACACAGACAATGTTTTTGGATTAACAGTCAATGAGCAGATCTGAAAGAATAGCATGAGTTATACATACATTTTGCTCCCAGTGTGCACACTTAACAAAAGTTAATTTGTCAGACTTGAAGCAGTTGTCGTTGGATGGGAGAGGGGGGGGGGGCAAAGCGGAAGTCATGTGGAGAAAGCCACGTTCCAGGATCATCAAGGTATCCAGCATTATAGAAAGCAAATATGATCATGTTCCTCAATCGTGCTGCCGAGAACTGGAACAACGTGAATGATTGACCTTCAAAAACTTGTCGCGTTACCAGATTTGGTCCGGCGTCTCCGAAATCACTGTGTTAGTAATGCACCTGATGAACGACTTATATTGGAGAAAGAAGAGAACGTCCAAAGGATGGGAGACCAGTACATCCACCGGGAATGAGGCGCTGTTAACGGAGTAAGGGACAATTTCACTGGAAAGACTGTCACCCATATTTGGTGACCATGAGACTAGAAGGAGAACTTTCGAGCGATCAGCAGGGATACTCAGCCAAAAGCACTCCTGATAGAAGCGTGACAGATCGGCTTTGCTCATATTTGCAGTGTTCCCTGCGAACGCTTTGTTGAGAGGAGGATCGTCACGTTTCGATGCCGGAAGGACTCCTGATGCTTCGGATACCAGATCTCATGATCTCTACAATTGAGATGACTGTGAAGATCATATATGAGTGGGTCGTTGCACTGATAGATCTAACAGATGATCGCTAATATATGTTCTGAAATTACACAACCAGAAGAGTATAAATGTGTAATCCAAGGGGCAAATGGCAGAGGGTATAGAAGTTATGAGGGCAAAAGCTGATTTTTCAAGATAGGTGGAGCTAAAAACCTGATATTTTAATCATCTGCTGCATCTAATTTTTCTCTCATTTGTGATCCAGCCTCCCGAGGGATCACGTCGATTTGTTTGTTCTGCGTTTTTGCGTATTTCACTTTTCACTCTCTTCTTTTATTATTCCCTTTTAAATATATACTGACTGATTCATAATTAAGTGATTTCACGTCAAGGTAACATTAATTTGTTTATATTATAATTGCTTATAAGCTGTTGTTTTACTATTCGGTTACGAATTACAATTCTCTTACCTGTTGCATTTTTTTGTTCTAGGCAAATGGATCCAAAAGTCGTTGTCTCTGCTCTCCTGTACAAAGATGGTTCAACAAATCGAGAAATGAATTGAATACCTGAATTGAAAAAACATCCCAAGTCCACTTTTTTCGTATTTGCATTTTCTCTGATCGTCGGTATCTATGTTCCAAGGGCAATCCATCTGCATAAATATTATATCCTAATTCCACCACAGAAACCCCTTTTTAATACAAAATTATTTCCGCTGAATAGGATAACGTACGAAGACCTTGTATTGTTTCTCGTTCCTCCTGAACAATATACTCCGGAGGACTTGGGATGTTTTTCAATTCAGGTCTTCAATTGAAGAAAACTGGTGATTTTTGGACAGAGCTATCAGTGCTTTTTGATGATATGTGAGTACAGAACAATGGGATAAATAGTTTACTGCGATGGCAGTGATATGAGATGAACTTTAGTAACGATGTTGGTGAAACTTTGAAATATTGTCGGCGTTCAAATCATCGCAGGTATCACAGGAATCGCAGGCTTCTTCATCTGAATCTGAATGGGCAGCTTTAAAAAAGAGGAAAAGAGGGCTCTCATTTACTGGACCACCGATCTTAGCGGCAGGGAATTGGAAAAGAGAAGACTAGGAAATACCGTAATGAACGAGTTTAAGTTTATAAAAAGCATGAAAACATTGTACGAATATGAAAAGACTTGCAATGATGGAAAGGCTACAATCCGATCGATAAATGATGCAGTTCGGCAGAAATTCGAGGCAATGGTTGAAAAATGCTCTGTCGTTCATGACCGGATGCTTCGTTTGTGGGCATTGCTAACAAAACTGGTCATTGATTCTCATAATCGTATGCGTTTAAATGCATCACTATCGTGGGTTTACGCTTCAAACCCAGAAACAGGATCGCCAGTCGTGCTATCACGCATTAAGTTTGTAAAAATTGACGAGGAAAGTACGCAGATTTTGCAAAACAGGCTGATGACTTATGTGGGAATATTCCTAACTGATATTAACATGAAATATTTTTTATTGTCTTTATTTGAACGTACATACACCGAAAATAATTAGAAAAACACGATCTGCCATATTTTTATGTAATATTTATTTGAAATTGTGACATTGGCCATATTTGCAGTAAGTAAAATGTCGCAATACAGCTTTGTAGTTCACAAACCGTCAAAGAAATGAAGCATCGTAGTACATAGATTGGTGGGATAGTGCTACATTTTGGTGCATATCATCAACGTGCCCGCCATCTTGAAATCCGCCATATTGGATGTAGGTATTATTTTAAAAATGGTAAGTGGGTATTGTGACACATCAAACAATACTAGAATGTTCTCAGAAAGTCATTTCAGGTGTTAGATTTGACCTGCCTCTTACGGTGTTTCAGTTCTCTTCACTGAAAGTTTACCGCTTGATATATGAATGGACCCCGAAGTACAACTTCGTTTCTCGCAAACCGACAAGGAAATAAAGTATGGCAATACACAAATGAGGACTGATGGAAATTGTCTACATAATTATAATTATTGAGGTGCGACATTTGCAATTAGAAATAGCAAAAATTACTGAGTTTGCAAACGTTGGTTAAATTCTATTCTAATATTCTTTAATATATTAGTATACAGCGGCAAAATATCAGTGAAGATAACTATAATATCGTAAGAAGTAGGTCAAATCTGACACCTGCAACGACTTTCTGAGATCATTCTAGTATTGTTTGATATTTCACAAGACCCACTTGCCATTAAAAAAAAGTAGCTCCATCCAACATAGCGGATTTCAAGATGGCGGACACGTTGATGATACACACCAAAATGTAGCACTATCCCACCATTCTAAATTTTTGTACTACGATGCTTCATTTCTTTGACGGTTTGTGAACTACAAGACTGTACTGCGACATTTTACTTACTGCAAATATGACCAATGTCACAATTTCAAAAATGTTTACATAAAAATATAGGAGATCGTGGGTCTTTTAATGTTATTTTCGGTATATGTACTTTCAAATAAAGACAATAAAAATATTTCATGTTAATATCGACTAATAAGTTGGGAATGTTCCCTCGTTACTTGGATAGATACATGAGCTTGTTCCGAATGAGCAACTGATGGCAGAAAACGTTTCGAATGCTGATCAAAGCAGGTTTGAGAGAGAACTCCACTCATATCGATCTCTTCGGCACCGGGGAACAGTTGTGCGATCGTTTGTTGGATCTATCAGTGCAACGACCCACTCATATATGATCTTAACAGTCATCTCAATTGCAGCAGAGATCATGAGACCTGGTATCCGAAGCATCAGGAGTCTTTCCGGCATCAAAACCTGAGATCCTCCTATCAAC
The DNA here is from genome assembly GCA_022664845.1 of Lepisma saccharinum. Lineage (NCBI taxonomy): Eukaryota > Metazoa > Arthropoda > Insecta > Zygentoma > Lepismatidae > Lepisma > Lepisma saccharinum. The sequence continues at coordinate 16,955 of JAGDQP010005149.1, forward strand.
AAAGCGTTCACAGGGAACACTGCAAATATGAGCAAAGCCGACCTGTCACGCTTCTATCAGGAGTGCTTTTGGCTGAGTATCCTTGTTGATCGCTCGAAAGTTCTCCTTCTAGTCTCATGGTCACCAAATATGGATGACAGTCTTTCCAGTGAACCTGTCTCTTACTCCGTTAACAGCGTCTCATTCCCGGTGGATGTACTGGTCTCATTCAGCCTTTGGACGTTCTCTTCTTTCCCCAATATAAGTCGTTCATCAGGTACATTACTGACACAGTGATTTCGGAGACGCCGGACCAAATCTGGTATCGCGACAAGTTTTTGAAGGTTCAATCATTCACCTTGTTCCAGTTCTCGGCAGCACGATTGAGGAACATGATCGTATTTGTTCTTTATAAGGAAACTGATACTTGTTTTGATTGTAACGTTCATGTTCTAAAACTAACCTATTATTACTCGTTATAGCCACTTGCGTGGAATGATTCTCATCGAAAATTATCGTCAGCTGAGGAAGACAAAGTGTGATGGTATTATTCACGTAGAAAGGTACATGGGTGAGTGCGATTACTCAAAGAAGGATGATGGTTGTGTAATAGAAACCGAAGAAGCCAAGCCTCTGTTACGCACAAGGTGATCAGAAAGCATGATTGCGAGAGTGGAACAATATGGACGTCTGATTCGCTGCTAAGATATAGCCTCCACAGTGGGCACCTACATAGAATCTATTCATGCCATCCTCTATGGAAATCTGGAAATGCGGAAAGTTTCAAAGTTGATCAGCGAATATTGATCGTCGTGCGGCCTTACGCGTGGTAATGTGTCATATGAACTTTACATTTCATGAGGGTATGTACAGTGCTTTCATTTCACTAATTGTCACAACGGATGAGACGGTGTCTATTTTTCAATTCTGACACCAAACGAGAATAAGCTCAATGGAAGCACACCGATTTAACATCACGGAATGAATTTCGGTTTGACACTTATGCTGAGAAAATTGCGGTATTAATATTTTGACCCATTGACGCGTGCGAATATGTTTTGTGAAGTTTCTTCCAGCATTGCAATTGAAACGTCCGGAAAAGGTTAGAGCTGTGTCCATTCAGGAAGACAACGCTCCTGTTCATAAGTCACCTATTTCAAGTGCTTTTATAGATAAAATATTGTAAGTATCTCCTGATACTCCGTTCTCAATTGCCCTCTCACCTAGCGCTTTTTGGCTTTTGCAAACATTGAAGGACACTGCCCCTGACGTTCCAAATAATTCTGCTCTTGGATAAACGATTTCCAGTAGTAAAAATACACTACTAAAAATCGTTTGGTGTCCGTCTGTAGAGTGCATACGTTGAGAAGTGACGGCAGTTTCAGTATCAGCTGTATGGGGTAAACCTTAGAAATGAATGTACACTGTAATAGACAACAATAGTTGGAAGTGGTTGATTAATTTTATTTGACAAATATGCTACGTAAAGGAATGTTTGATATTTGTCTCGTACTTACCCCAGTTTTGAAAGTATTCAAGTTCCAAAAGAAACGTATTTGCCCGTTACGGGTAAAATCCAAGACAGTGATAATCAATATCAAGCGATATTTCGTGCAAGGGAAGCATAGGAGTGGTACTAACTTTATTAAGAAATAATGAATACAGACTATTCACAAATTTCCTCTCTCTTTATAGTTAAAAACTTTCGGAAAATTAGCTGGATAAATTTGGACAAATTTGGATATTTCGAACAATATTACTGGCGAAAATGAAAAACATTTCTTATTTCAAAAATAGTTAGACAGAAATTCTTAGAAAAGTGTACCTTTCAACTTCGTTGGTGACCAGTAAGAACATACTGGGTATTAATGTTTAAATGAATATACCTAGATCTCAAAATAATTTGGGGCGAATAATTACGCTGGTCAACACGAGTTTTTGCACACGGAGTAAAGAATGTGTGTCGAAGAAAAAATGCACCTTCCAGACAATTATTTGGTCGAAATGTATCTATCGCCAATAGTCTACCTGTGATGATGACAAGTGTCTCCAACAAGCAGTGCTTCACATTTGTGTGGTAACGTGCTGTGTTAAATACTCGCAAAATGCCAAGAAATTGCGTCAATCACCCATTGTACTTCTATTATGTGTGTGGGATTGAACATTTAAATCGTAAATTTGACGCCCCTGCTGAAAAAAATATACGAGCTATATTTCGGCCGTAAGATGGTAGAGCACGATAAGCACTGGGGCCTTTGCACCTGTTGTTCGACTTGTATGAAACGTTTGTCAGAGTGGAAAAAAGGTTCGCAGTATATGAGCTCTGCATTTCCTATGATAGGGTGGAAACCAAAAAATAAGGCATCGCATTGTTATTTCTTTCTTACCAAGTTAAAAGTAATAAGTAGTAAATTAAAACACACACATTATCAAATGTGCTCTCGACAGTGTAGCTAGTTCCGCACAATGACTTATCAGTACCACAGCATCCAATAGAGCTAACGGTAGAAGAGGAATCGGACATCCTGGTGAGACATCTAAAGGTGTGGGCCAACTTCCTCGTCCTTCGAACCGTAGTTGTTAACGCAAGATGATTTAAACGACCTTGTTCGGGATTTGAAATTATCTAAAAATGGCCAAACTGTTGTCGTAAGTGACGAACACGTTGAAGGTCTTCACCAAGACTTCTCTGCCTTCTACACGACCTACCAGGGACAATGGAATACACGGATGCTTGCTAATAACTATTAGATATTCAAGCAAGATATTCAAGCTGCCAAGCACAGTAGGAATACCACTAATCCCGTATTTCAAATACGTTTGCTTGTGTTCACTGGCGTATGTACGTACATATATTCGTATTTTTGTATGTTTACCTGTGTGGCACACAAAAACAGTGCTTGATGTGGATCAACTTGAACGTTTATTTGGCTTCAGCGTGCAATGTTCTATGTACAAATCATATATATTCCTTCGTGTGCCAAGCAGAAGGTTGCATTTTGTTGCCCAGTGTTATCTAATAGTGATTATAGTGCGAATATAAAGAACAGTTGCAGATAGTTTTATGAACTAAAACAACTACTATTCATCTTGCTCAGGCATCGCGTTAATACCTCCAAGAAAAACATTTTAAAAAATGTCATCAACTTTATTATCATCTCCATGAAACAGTAATTCGTCATAGGTCTATAGCTCTAATTTCTTCTGAGTGATTCCTATTGGTCAAATTGCTGAGTATGGTTCTGTATGTAATATATTTTCCAGATAATCACTCATTTGGAGCTTGTTGTTGATGGTTTAGTATTGATGAAAAAGTTGGGTAATAGTCTCCGCGAGTGGCCAGTTTGGAATATTGACGACATCTTGAATTTTATTTCTTCGAAAATTAGTGCCTATTAAAACTGTCCACGTAGGTAAGTGAGTATGGACAATTTTAGTAACTTTGACTTCGGCACGTCATATTTATGAATGCGATACTAGTTAAAATTCACATCCATGTGCCAGCCGGGACCTTCAAGTTTCTGGCTTTCGCTAGCTTTGCATTTGGTATGTATTTCTACTTGTTTTATATTTACGTTGATGAAATAAATTATTAAATTTAGGGCTTCGAGTTGTAAAATAATGTTTTAAGGTCTTAAAAAATATCGTGAGAAGATTATGGTGTAATAAATTGAGACTCGTTCTAAATTAACGTCTCTCCTCTATCAGCATGTAAGTGTGGTCTCACACTAAAATACGTAGAAAATATAAATTTCGAAACTGAGTTAGATTCAATACTTTCTTTCAATTTATACGAGATTTGCGTTAATAAGTTTCAGTGGTTTTCATTGCGTCGCAAACTGTTGCGACTTTTAATTTAGAGAAGATAACTTCACACTGAAATAAACAGAAAATATAACTTGCAATCGCTTGTGCTTCTTTTCTACGTGTCGCATGATCCACAGCGTAAAACGTAAGCTATATTTTCATATCTGAAAATGCACGCGAAAAGATACAGTCGTACATCCTTGAAATATAATACAGAGTGAGGCAAAAGTCCAGCACCGCACTTTTATTTTTTGAAAGAGCTTGAGAACAGATGACGAAACTTTGGATGTGGGTAGTTAGGGTGTAAGCGCACTAGATGGTGCCATTGAGCATCACGGCGGCCATCTTAAAATCCGCCATTTTGAATTCAGGTCCAATATTTCAAATGGGATGGGAGCATGTGACATATAGTTTTAGGGAAGAGTTTCACCAGAAAAACGAATCTGCAGTTATTTTTTTACCTATTTTTACTCAGTAATGGAATTTGTGAAGTAAACATTGCATATTGCATCATGTAATGGGTTTTAATTTGTCTTTTCAAGTGACATAATATGGCTCTTACCCGCCAAGAAAGGATTAAAATTGTTCTCATCAGTGGGGAACGCAGTGCCAGAGCCATCGCTGTTGACTTCAATGCCCGGCATCCAGAGAGGGACAACATTGCACATTCCACAGTATCTAGTATTTTGCAGAAATATAAAGTTTCTGGATCTGTACACGACAAACAACGCAGTGGATGGCTGAGGACTGCAACGGATGAGGAAAGAGCAACGGCAGTTGTAGCATCCTTAGTGAAAAGCCCGAAACGCAGTACCAGACGTTTAGCTGCAGTTTCAGGTGTAAGTCAGAGATCGATACTCCGTGTGTTGCACACAAACAAGTGGTATCCATACAAACTCCAACTGCAGGAATAACTAACGGAGGATGACCCAGATAGGAGAATGCAATTTGCAGAATGGACTGTAACGAAGTGTAGCGAGGATCCTACGTTTCCTATTAGTGTGTAGTTTAGTTATGAGGCTCTGTTCCATGTGAACGGTGAGGTCAATAAACAGAATCAACATTATTGGTGAGACAAAAACCCAGCATGGACAGATGCCTCGAAGGTACTTGGTGAGGAAAAGGTGATGGTATGGTGTGGGATATGAAACACTAGTCTCATCGGGCCGTTCTTCATCCATGGGAACCTAAATGGGAACAGATATCTTGACATGCTGAAGGAACAGGTGTTCCCATCACTGCTGAACCCAGAAGGTGACTTCCGCGCCTTTTACCAAATAAGATGGTGCGCCTCCTCACTATGCATTATGTGTCAGGGAGTGGTTGGATTCACAGTTCCCGGGCCACTGGATTGGTCGTCGATCTGTGGTGCCATCTCAAAGCATTTGTTTATCAAGAAAAAATCACTGATCTACGATACCTCGAACAAAGAATCAGGAACGCTTGTGACTCTGTGACGCCGGAAGTGTTATTACATGTCAATCAGGACAGGAAAAACGTCTTGCATTGTGTGTAGCACACAACGGGGAATGCGTAGAGCATATCTTGTAGGATCCCACATGCATGTTTACTTCACAAAATTTCATTACTGAATAAAGTTAGTTGACAAATAGTGGCAGATTCGTATTTCTGGTGAAATTCTAGCCTAAAACAATATGTCACATGTCCCCTTTGCATTTGAATTATTGGATCTAAATTCAAAATGGCGGATTTCAAGATGGCCGCCATGATGCTCAATGGCACCGTCTGGTGCGCCCGCACCCCAATTACGCACATACAAAATTTCGTCATTTTTTCTCAAGCCGTTTTAAAAATAAAAGGTCGCCACGGCCTGGCTGTAGGTTGTCATTCTCACGTAAACAAAAAGAAGTCGCGTTGCCTGCGCACGATCTCTAATAATTGTTTAAATGTATCAGAACTTTAACAAAAGATATAAGAGATAATCACTGAAGACAAAATATCCTCTTACCGATCCCTAATCAGGCGTAAGCATACGTAACTCTACTGTACTTGTAATTAGATTCATAATTCTATCCAAAATTTCCGAAATCTCTTAAGTAGGAAGACATAATGTTGCTTCTTAAATCCCACTTTTTAATCCTTTTAATTATAGTACGATAGAAACTTATTGTCACTATCAATAAAACTATCACTAATAGGTTGCCAGTAAACTTTTGCCCATTTCATGGAGCGAGACAAAATAAGTAACTACGATTTCTTTCTTGTCGCGTAGTTAAAGTGACGAAAAGAAAGAAGAAACTCGACAGGTACGCGTATTTTATCTCTTGTGAACCAAACGCTAGATCATTTATTTCCCCCTATTTCGTCAGCTCTTTTGTTCCAAGGGAGGAACAGAAAAAAAGAATAAAAGAACATAAAACGAAATGGCAAAAGAAGGAAAGGATGACAAAAATGACTGTAATTATCACAGAGAGTCTTTTGTCTCATTCTTTCTTTTTCGAGGTGTGTCTGTCTCTCGCCATTTAATTTCGAATGTCTACGGTTTTTTTTTTTTTGCGCTAAGGTTTGACAAGAAGGAGATGAATTTACGTAGTGACGAGGCACCAAAAAAGGAAACAGAGAAAAAGTGAGAAACAAAAGCAAGACACCTGAAACCATGAAAAGAGATGAAATATAATACAAAACAAGAGAAATGTAGTTGAAAATTTTGGTCACACAAACAGCATTCGTTTTTTATTACAAAGAGATAGAGTTAAATGAAAATTATCTTCCAAGTTGTCTAAAAAAATTGGAAATAAGTTTATATTACTGAAACGTGACTAACATAAAACATAATATATTCCACAAATATGAAACAAAGTTGTTTCTGCATGAATGTTTTTTAAACATTTGTGATATTACGTATGACCAACGTTTTAAATTGAAAGCAAACATGTACAGTTTTAAATGTTTATTTTAATATTTCTTCTCTGAACAAGATACTGTATAATTCTCTATAGTGATGTTGTTGATGTAGCTTCGACTATTCTGGTTGTCATTATTTTATTGTTCCCTCCAGTCGTAGGGAGGTCGTATTGTTAGTATCAACATGTCTTCTTTGCTTTCGTAAATGACTATGTATCTCTCGTTTTCACTTTTCACAATTTATCTTTTAATATGTATATACGCAAAACTTGAGCCAAGTATAGATATACATGGAGGAAAAATTTCAATTTTATATCACATATTGGTATGTGGAATGGTTCTTTGTTACAAAGTAACACGTAATGCTACAGATCATACGAAATAGGCTTCTATTCGATTTCTTTTCAAAATGGTGTTTACATAAGAAACTGAAAGTTAAATGTATCGTGAGGTATTTTATCCTAGCATTACCTGCAATGGCCTGCGTTTGAAATGTTAGTTCCGCAAGTCAGACCAGAAAGTGACATTAAACTGGAAAAGTTTAGTTTATACAATGTATATTACCACACTCAACTCAAGTCATACTAAGCCAGACGATAGAAACCTAAGGACAAAGTTATGGATGACAAAAGCATTTCTGATACTTGGCTCCTAGAGGCGAGAAACAAAATTGGATTAGAGTGGTTATCGTACAGTTGAAGAACACATTCAAAGCCACATTACTCACCGAAAATACCTCCAAACCTAATTATTTAATGAATTTCATGCCGGAAGTAATGTTGTAGCGTTCAAGGAAGTAACAACAAAGCTCAAAGTCATCATTTTGGAGCGTCATAGCTTTAGACTTCCTAACTGAAACATATTAGCGGCTTTATAGCTAATATCACCACATTTCCTCCAGTTATCTTATTTTTTGAAATCACCAAAAGTACACTGCTAAAACTATAGGATGGGGAAACTTACTGTTTCTGGGCGCTTTCAGCAAGATTCAACAGCAAAGCACATACCCCACAAATACATAGCTACTTCTATGCAACATCTAGCGTTGCATGTCCTTATAGTAGATAGCTATATCCAAACGAAAATAAAAATTGTGATACAGCATCCTATACATTTATCATCTGACGCACTAGGATTACGCCAATGTACTAACAAGCATGTACGTAAAAATTAAGTACATTTTTACTACAAAAAATTACTCTAATATCGAATAAGAGCGCTGTTTGCTTATTTGATCTTCTAATGTATGTAGTGAAGAATTGAGGACCTTGAGTAGGAGTATTCAATAGTAAATAAGAAACGTGTAATATTTCCTAAAAATCAGAATAGAAAATCACTATTAAGTGAACAGAGAGAAATTAAATAAGTATATTCGTTGTATGTTATAGTTTTATTATTATTGGATACGCGGTATAAATATAACCAGATGGCGTCCTTTGAAATTCCAGCTGAAGGAACAAGAGAATTATAGTACACTGTTGTTCAGACAAGCAAATATTTCTAAGTGCCAACACTTAGAATCAATAAAACCAAATTTATTAAGTAGTACACGAAAACAGAAATAATAAAAGATACTACAGTAATTAATAAAGAAGAAAGCTAAATAAAGAACGGTTCAAGAAGCAAAATATCACAAATACCGATAACATAGTCATTCATCACAAGACACAACAAGGCGAAATACTTACATTTTCTTCGTAGCCGGTAAAGTCGAAGTTTGTATTTCCGAATATCTTCTTTTGCTGGGAAACTTTACATTTCGATGCCATATGGCAAGTTAAGTTACTTATAACTAATTAATTGATGAAGCGTGTTAACGTGATTTAAAGTAAATATTTTTTTGTCAAATAAAGCTCATGGCATATAATACTAAAACTTCTAGCAAACCAAAACTTTTAATGCGTGTTTATTTCTACAATATGGTTTACAATGATTCTTCAATATGGTTCTACAATATTGAATAACTACAACTTAATTCTCTGATTTCCTGCGCCTGCAACTTTCTCTACGTTTTTGTGACAGGTTCTAAAGAATTTCCCTTTAACTTACTTTCAACACACAATAACAACTTTGCTTGTTGACGTTGAAAACCCTAAATTCTGCGTTAAGTGCTTCGTAACGGAGAAACACCAATGACAAAGAAAATATTAAGATGATTTTAATAATGTCAGTAATTTTCGAAAAACACCATCCATAATTTGTGACTGAATTTAAAATTTCACTTAACTCAAGGTGTTCGAGCTAATTTTCTTAGAACACATACTCTTAGAATTTGTCAAGACCATTTCCTATTTAAATTTGTTGATTTCTGCAAAGAATGTTTCAGATTTGTAATTCCGAATTAAAATGGATTTAAGAAGGAAGGGTCTACATGCATACATTGTGTAAAGTCAATATATCAAGTATTTCGAACACGAAATGTGTAGTTTGGTTTATATTAGGCAAATATATAAAGTCCGATTCTTATTTTATCCTGCGCAGTTATCAGCCCAAAAGACGAGGTTTTGGGCATCAGAAACCAATGAAATGTACTTCACATAAGCAGAGGCTATGTCTTCAGCCTTTCTTACTGATATACTATCTTCCCATAGAACAGCAACATGAGAGCTGTTTTTTTGGTCAGTTTTGCAAAGTGTAATACCTATCATTCTTCATATCAAGCAGAGATTCTGATTGACAAATGTCAACAGTAAATCACGTACTTGGAATGAAAAACGAGAAACTACCAAAATAAATTTGGATCAGTAGAGCTCGACTCCGAACAGATCTGATTCCTCCAAAACGAACATTATAGGTAATAGGCAAAGTTGAAACTCAAAAATCGAAAAACCGAAAAGTAAAATCAAAACAAACACAACTATATTTTGATTTTTTAATAATATAAATTTAATTAGCAAGTTACGAAGAACTCTCGATTCAATTACAAATTAAAGTCGCTTTAAAAAACATCGAAGATTTGATAGTTCCACAAAGAAAATTACTGATTAATTTGTAATAATTATTTATCTTTTATAAATACAAATCACAATTCGCGCAGTTACGAATAAAAAATTCAAAGATTATAATTTTCTAACTATTTAATTACGAGAGACAATTAGTTCGATTTCTAATGAAGAAACAAACAACTCCCAACGAAGTAGAGCGAAAAATAAATTGAATAAAGAACGAAACAATTCGGATTCAACAACGAGAGCAACGTATATTCGTGAAAAACGAACAATCCGCACTCGCACGTCCACTCACAACTACAAGGATTAAGAACAGTTCACACTTACCATTTTGTAGCAAGAAAGAAAGCTCAGAGGCAAAAGTTTACCCAATGAACAACAGAAAACCCAATTGAACCAAAGTCTAAGCAAACCAGTCAAAGAACCTAGTTTTACACTTATCCTTTAAAATTTGTCACCATCGAATTCGGTTTATTAAGATATTATCTCACAGCAACGTATTAAAACTTAACACAATGTTAATTCAGCATTTATTTATCCTTCTGATTCAAATTTATTCAAGAAATCTTTCAAAATCAATCAACCATGATGAAATCAACGAACCGTGATTAAAGGGGCCGATAAAGAGACACCACTCTACTCATGAAACTGATAATACATTCTACTAAGTGTTTTTTTTTTTAAATTTTACAACCCACTTTTATTTAAATTTTGTTCCACATTTTAAGCTCCCAAAAGATTAATTTCCAAATAATCATATTGACGAGTTTTAGGGAACTTTTAAATTCAAACTATTAAACTCCGATTAACTTCGTTTAAAGTTTCCTTATTACACGTCTTAATTAATAGCCTCCCGTGTAACAGAGCAAATTGTGCCACGTGGTAAGTAACTTCAGTTTCAAACACTTTTAACAATAATAACCCGAATTCGCAAAATGAATTACTTTATTTCACTACAGAAAAACAACAAATTTAGATTATTATTATACTAATTGCAAAGGTTATCCGATCAAAGCCACAACACTTCAAGGCAATGATTACTAATTATTTTTAGACGTAACTCATTAAAAGAAACTTACAATGAAATATTATTTTTTAAGGAATCAGAATTATTACTTTAATAAGCTGTAACTTTAACAAGCAAAATTAATTCTCAATTGCTTTATCATCTCCGCCTAGTTACCGAACTAAAACAGTTCAATGTTAATTTCCTCAAATTGAATTTAACTAATTACTTTTAACTAATTTACTTACGTTCGACCGCAGTTAATTAATGAAAGATTATTTCTAAACTCGCAGAAGAACTCACAACTCGTACGGAACAGAAAAGCCATTCAAGAAAGCCAACAAGTCGCTCCATTTAACGTATTAAACCACCATTCGAAGACGACATCCACTCTATCGCTGCACAAATCCAGATGCACGCGAATCGAAACAAGTTCAGTTCCACCGAGCAATATCAACTTGATGCCAACATATCAAGGATTCACACAACAGTCAAGAGACCGCGCTTCGAGCTATTCCACGTCAGCTCGGAAACAATTGACAAAAGAAAACAAGCAGAGTTAGAAATACAGACTTACATCTCCCCAACTTACAAAAAAACACCAAACTTGGTAACAAAATAATCAAACAATTATTCCGAACATTTCATACTTTTTTTAAAAACTGCCACAGCTAAAGATGCTTAATCCAAATAATCTCAAAAATGAAATGAATGTCATACAGACAAAAGATAAGATTGAAAGTTACAAGTCTGTTCCCAAAATCCATAGACTTCTCTGACAGTTTCGGCAGAAGAGTTACCTTTTGAAAATCCACGGACACTGATTCAAGAGATCTTTTCGATGCGTCTGATTCATATTCACATCTCGTTTGCCTTGCTTTTTCTTTGCGATCAAACTACTGGAGGCAAACATCAAACGATTCTTCATCATTATCGCAAGCATGAAGTTTATGTTCTGCACAAACGTAACATATATCGTTAAATGATGGGAAAAAAACTTATATTTAAATTGTTAAACACTTTCCTTCAGTTTCACTGCTGCAAAGAGATTTTGTTTCATCTGACAGGGAATCTTTATGGAGGTCATTAATGGTACGTTTTCGTGGGAGATAAAGGCTGTTTGGCGCGAGATCCCTTTTGTAATGACTTTTTTGCGGATTATATGATATAATATATGCCACAAATACATCTTTGTCAATTTTGTTAGGAGGTGCATTTCTACCTCGTCGATCGTCTGGCGGATTTAAAGGAATAATGGAAATGACTGCTGATGTCTGATCGCTCCTCTTTTCAATGATAAGATTATTCATTACTTGGAACACATTTGAAGTGATTTTATCAGATGTCAGTCCTAAGACCGATAAGAAATACGGCTTGGATACTCTAACGGTTGTATACCCTGCATTTAGAATCGGAAGGGTGTACTGCCTACTGAAATGTATTTTGCAGTCTGAAGATGGAGAGGTGGTTATAGTTCTTCTTACCGGCGTTCGAGAAATTTTTGTGTAGAGCCACTTGCGATGAGTATTAAAACCCATTTCCCAAAACTGCTTGTTGATCGATTTTCTTTCTTCTTCATTATGTTTAGAAAGACATATGCTTTATTTCCTGGCTGCACTTTGGTTCCTATAATTGGTGCTTACTTGAATCCATATTTTTTCTCTGTTCTTTGATAAGGCATCTTTTTGTTCTGGGAATTGCCGGAGCTTCATCTTTCCTTGTTTCTTCCAATGGAGACGATTTTGATGAGTCTACTGGCTTATATTCTGGAAGAGGGTAGGAAACATAATTCACATTTTCTGCGACTTCATTTCGTAAATTAACAGCTGAGGCCGCAGCCATGGTATTCTCAATTGGGTCAGATTAAATTTCATCTTCGGAAGGACACACCATTTTCCTTTTGCATGTCTTAGAAGATAGGTGAAACTGACATAACCAGGACATGCACATGCTTCTTTTAATATATATATATATATAGTGCAAAGAACTGAAAATGGCGCAAAATGTAGTTACTTCGCTTTACCTTCTATAGTAAGAACTATTAAGTATTACAGCGATTGTAGAGTTTGTTGCTTCATTTTAGTATGAGATTAAGACTGGCTAATATATTATTCCTATATAAATTGCAGGTATATATGTTTCGTATCTGAAGTTGATAGGTTTTGTTTCAAATATCCCGACTTTTTACTTGCTTAATGTACAAACTCTACTCTCAATGTTTAATGTAGAAACCCTACTCTTCAATTCTGAGAAAATTAAGAAAGTTTTCTATCTCAGATTATGAATATAAATAAAGTACGAGTCACATTCGTGCTGACATATATCTTGTTGTACACGAGATTTCTGCATTTGCTACTCAATGAGTTTCTGAGATTGTTTCGGAGACATGTATTCCTCAGTATTCAATAATTTTTTTATTTTGAGATATTATGTAACGACTCTTTAATATATTTCTTAGCCTGTCGTCCTATCAGGTTGTCGATACTTCTAATGCTATATCAGAATTTCACATTTACGACATTAGATACCGAAAAATATTAAATAGTACATTTAGATGTTAGTGTATTGGAAAAATTACAAATGAAAAAATTCAATTGAAAAATATATATTCTACTTAACATTTATGAACTATATCAACACAAAATTGAAATATAGCAGTAGTTTTTTTTTCGACTTTTCTCGTATAAAATAGGAAAAATAAACTAAGTTAGGCGGAATGACCACATACCAAAGCTACTAGGATAATTTTTCATTCTCTATCTTCTCTCCCTCTTCCCGTCTCAGTCTTCCTTGCGGTGAATGCATGGTGTATCTCTGTATGTATCCTCCTTCCTTTATGAATGGAAGCTGAAATGTTATATATGATTTATGATATGAATTATCTCGGCTTACAATGATAAATTTGTCTCTCTTTTAATATATTGCGAAACTTGTTCAAACAAACCTGAAATTACATAATTGATGAGGGCACATTTCCTTTCCGCTTTTTAGCCTGCTTTGTTGTTTCAAAACGTTTTGCTTCACTTACTTGAAGTGTAAAATGAAGTGATCTCCACTATTATTTCTTTCAGAACTTTATTATTTTAAATTAACATTATTATAATTAATTACTAATTAGTGAATTAAATCGTAGCTTTTATTCGTATCAATTGAATATAACATTGTAGTATTAATTTATGTTATGTAAATATTATGTGAATATATCATGTACTTTTGGTAATTTATTTTTGAGTGCCCTGCATGACTAAAACCAAATAAGTATCTATTTAGAATATCTTATTCGACATGTTTTCTTCTATATTAACACGCCATGTAGCATTTCATACTCCTGAAAAGATAATAAATTTCAAAAGTAAAGTTTCATCTAGCTGGCGCAAGATTTCAGTTGATATATACCTCCTTTTCTAACGCAATATACTGGTATATCAGCATGCACAGGAAGGAAAATTGCCAAAAAAGTTTCCAGTTCCTAATATAGTAATAGTAACCATAATTGTAATACTGTAACGATAATCTTGTGCTAAGTTGACTATCTGGTATATTTGTGATTCCTAAACAATTACAGTTAAATTTTACATTGCTGGGAACATCAAATGTATGGCTGATACGACAATATTCCTTCAGTAGCTACAAGTTTGAATTTATTGTTGTTCCAGTAATACGGTATGGTTGTTGGTTGCGCATGCACAGAAAATGAAAGAAATGTAGTTAATATAACAATACAGTTTACTGAGACATTATGTAGTTGGAAGCTGTGTTGTTTGTTCGAATCAAGATAAATTTAAAAAAATGTAGTTAAGGATGACGAAGAATTTGTTATGGCCTCATGTTATATTATGACATGAGTATTATCATTATAAATACGAAGAATAAATGTATTGCACACACTTTTAAGTGACTTTATGTTGTATCGCAACGTTTAGTAACGTAGCTAATATTTATAAACGGTGCTCAATAGATGGCGTTGCTGTTGCCACTATTTCTAAAGATCAAACTGTAAGGATAGTGATAACTCTGGAATCTGAATTTGTAATCAACGACTACTGCTAATGATTTATACCTACTGCGTTATTCTAGAACGTAATGGTCATGGAAGATGTTTCAACCATAATGAATTAGCTAAGTTTACAGTAGCAAATTGTATAATGTGATAGTTGTATACTCATAGTGAAACAGGTTTCACCAGCCAAGAAACTGATTTTCCATTAAAAGCACATTATATTGAAATTGATTTCACCACGTACGAAAACCATTTACCAATACATATGGTCACATTAGTGATAAAATATCGTACCCTAGGTCAGTTTTTTAACAATATATATACATAATTGCTGTAACTATGTAGTATGGTCAGACAATTCCTCCAATGCTAATTCAACTATGTATTATGGTATAATTAGCTTTGCTAACAAAACATCTTGCTAATTTAACTTGAAAGATAAAGTTTACCATAAAATATTGTTCACAGTATTGTAATTATGTCAATACACCTAACCATGTGTATTGTCATAATAACAACACATGATTAGCAAGACCTGTATTGTATTTTCAATCCATAGTATTGCTGTCCTCACAAATAAGATTTTATGGTTACTGCAACCATATTATATTTTGAGTGTGTTTTCCCACACATGTCGCATTTGATTCAACTAAAATAAATATTCGGCTTCTCTTTAAAATGTTTGAAAGTGCTAAAGTCAGGATTCTGAGAGGACAGTCTAGTGAGCAAGTAGTGTTCTCATCATTCCATGGGATAATACTCACAGTTATACGAATCCTAACATTATTGTCGTAGAGCTTATAGTGAGTGATACGTAAATGTTCCACAGTGCTCTGCATATTTCACTACACATAACGTTATTATAGTGTATATATTCTTAATAATTTTTTCATAAGCAATTAATTAATAGACTACATACAATGAGAATATGCTCCATCACATAATTCCACCAACAATATACATCATATTGACAATATATATAAATTCACAAACAGAAGCACAAACATTATTTTTCTGATGAAGGCAGAAACATCACAGATACACACAGTGATCTGGTAGATCAGAAAACCGGAAATTCATCCCACTAACTCCGGCGTGAGTATTCGTCTGATCATTTTCAGTACTCCGAACAGAAGAGCTTGATTGGACGTTTAATTTTTATTATATTAGTAAATATTTTAGCGTAGTATTAAAATCGGTGGCAGTATGTTGCAACAAAAACTTAAATAATGCTGCTTGAAATCCAAAAAAGTTACAATTGTTTGTGTCCGCTTTCTGCTGAATGTTCCTTTTGTTTGTCAATCGAGCTATATCTTACGTCCTAACAAGCTTATCATTATCTAGATTAAACGCCCGATTCAATTTTGAGGCGATCTATGTTGCAGGTATTTGCCTGTTAGACTAATTGTTTATATGGCTGTAAATGATTCTTCCCTTGACAAACTACATGAACTCTACACAAAGTGTTATTTATGTATTTATACCACATGTCTAAGTTTTTCATGGAACGGGTTGCAGGTCATCTGCCCTCCTTAGATAAGTCCACTATGTCACGGAATGCATTACGGGTTTTTAGTTGAATGTTAGACTTCTCAATTTAGGTAACGATGAACTTTGTGCTGAAGCATTCATGCAGCCAGTCTACAATTTAGATGTGTCTTTTGCGATATCAAAAGATAGTTTATATAATTTAAGAATATTGTAGAAAACGGTAATTGACGTTAGCAGCTGATTAATGATATTATTGGTATGAGCAGCTAGAAGTCTTTAACTCATGCTAAGTTAGCAGGAAAAGCACAGATTATTATGGGTATGCTATTTTAATAGTGATATTTCTGGTTGCTACATATACCTAAAAGTTACTAAGATTATGAAGTAATGTCGTATTCTAAGTTTGCTTTGGTTTTGCACGATAATAATATTTAGCAAACTTATATGGTATATTAGAGCTACGATTTAACCTGCTATTGGCTATAATCTAGTCTATGGCGCTACATTGTTAATCTACATTTGGCCTAGTTCCAACTTTGTAGTAAATTGTAACCTCGCCATTCTCATTATCCCTTCTCGTGTTTTCACTTTTATCACACTACTTAATTGTAACGACAACAATTACATTTGGTCGATGCATTATGCATTGTTAATTACGTGTCTTTTTATTTTCAGGAGCAACCTGGCAATTTTAAATCCATTGTTATTCACAGAAACATGAACATATCCATCTTCCTACACATCGAGGGAGTTTGTAAGTACTTGCATAAAATTCATTAAAAAAAATTGTATATGAAATGCAGTGACTGCAACGAAATTTATAAATCAGAAGAATGACTGAATTATTTTCCTTCTCAGAAATACTGATGATTCTATTATAATAGAAGGAGAACACAGGAGCATGTGAATATTACTGAACTATGAATATGATAACACATTCAACGAGAATTCGTCCCGGAGTACTGAGAAAAATATTATAATGGCAAACAATGAACTTTATTAAATCTTATGTCCTTAATATATATTGTGACGATGAAGTCGAAAATTATATTTAAAAAATTGAATCATGTACCAGTTTGTCACAAATTGCATGCCTGTATGGTAGGAAAATAAGAAATATTCCATTATAAATGTACGAGAAAATGGGCCTAGTCGTTTCAATTTCTTGTAACTCAGCAGGATATACCAGGTGGTGATGTTTCCCAAGTTGATGGGAATGTAGAGCGCGAAGTAAACACGTAACAAAAATTTAGACTCTACGAAGGGGTGAAACAATTTGGAAACTTGTTTATATGACGAAGAATGAAAAAGATAAACTGCAAACAAACGATATCTACTGAAAAAGTGAAGAAATGAGTAAGTGAGAGATGAGCAAAGTTGACACTATAAGGAAAATAGAAAGAAACCAGTTAGATAATTGGATAGGCAGAAACTGTGTATCAGTAGAACACACATATTTATATGCATAAAAATGTGTTTCAGTTGCATCAGTGAATGAAGTTTTGTTTTTCTGTGTACAATCGTATGCCCAATCCGGTACAGTATAAATATTTAAAATTATTTTACAAATTATTTCTATGTCCATTGTGAATATATTTTTAAAACACTTCTGAAAAATTATCAGAATCACACATGCTATTTATCCAAGCAAATTGATAAACGAAAACATTCCAATAATATTTGCAGATAATTTAAAAATACCTTTTGAGAAAATATAGCGCATATGATTCATAAAATATTTTCAAAATATTACTTTAATGACTATTGTACGGATATTTAAAAACATTAGTGTCAAATATTTTTTAAAGAATATTTTGAGGGCATATTTCCCGGTCGTGTGAGGTAAGTTGAAATATTCATGCGACGAAAGCTTTCGAGAAATATTTCTATCGTATAGTAAAATCATTTCATGAATAGTGAAAGTGGTTAAAATATGTAGTCACGTTCTAAAATCTTGGAACGTTTTAAGTATATATATTTTGGAAATATTGTGTATTGGGTTCAAATGATATATCCGGAAATGCTTTAAAATTCATGCTTAATTATGTAGAGCTTGGCTTTTGAGTTGCTATGTTTGAGTCACAACTCCCTCTAATAAGTATACATACATCTTCGGCATTGCAACTGTCAGTTATCTCAATACATATCTGCTTTATTTATGTGATCACGTTCTTGAGATGAGGCATTACATGATTTCCCGTTGTTTTTAAAGACGGTAAAGTAACTGAATTCTGTTGCGAATGATTGGAATGCTTATATTTTATTAGTATATTCCTATTTCTTCCTTCTTTTGTCGTTTTATGATACACCTATATACTAACACTATTTACTTGTTGAAGTTCATTAACCATAATGGTATATAAAGTGTACTCGAGAAAAACAACATAGTTCATTTTGTAGAATTCTCAGGAAAACAAATTCAAAATTTACAGACTCACATAGTGAATACGGGATGAATTGTAAGTGAGAATTTAAAAAAAAAACTCAGGATAGTATAAGACGAGATGTAAAATAAGGAACAATAAAGTCAATCCTTACCGCAATAGTATCCCATCAGCATCAATGTTAATATAATTAGTAAGTGAACTCAGTTGTTTTTTCCTTTCCAACAGTAATTTGTATTGTTGTAAGTATCATTAAAGTGAATGCGACGGAAAACGATTGTATAAATCAGTTTGATACATAGTCTGATAATAGAACAACCTTATGTTGGAGATAAAATAGCAATTTCCTGTTACGTCTTGTGGATTTAAACAAAAATAATCCCTGAAGGCCATAAATATATTCAATTCACCATTTACAAGATTGACCAAAACACGAATGATTGGTAACACATCGAATCATGCATTAAGCAACGTAAGCTCCCTGCTAAATGCATTTAACCAATAACAAAAGAGAAAAAACGACCGAAGTTTCCTGTTAAGCGCATGTATCTAGTCGCGTTCCATTGGGGTACGTTAGTTCTTATATGGTTTGCAAGGACTTTGTTCTTTCTTCCCGTGTACCCTCCATATACTTAATTATATCATTACGTTCAATTTATACAATTCAATTGGAGTTTTTGATTCATCTTAAGCCCTGTACGACTTCTTCCCGTATCCTTTCCTTTCCTATTTCTTCCTGAGTTTCAGATGCCTTAAGGCTTTAAATAATTTCAATTCAATTCAATTGAATTGGCTTTTCTTTAATGGTATGTATTAAAACTAAAACCGGTTGTCACTTGAGCACAAGCTGATAATACGAGTTACAAAGATTGGGCCACACATTGTGGAATTAGTTAAATTACGATAGGCGCATACTCAGGGCCCGATTTATACGTCTAGGCGCCCTAGGCTCATGACTTCCAGCGCCCCCGCACCTCCACCCTCTCCATTTCCGTTCTTTTCCCCTTCCTACCCTTACATGGTGACAGATAACTATCCTCCGTCTTCTAGTCATTAATAATAATAACGATATAATAATTATTTAACTCTGGTAATGTGGTTGTTTACAAAATACGTTTCAATAATATTATAACAATAAAATAATTTCATGAAATTCAATGAGCAATTTTAATTAAATTACTGTAGGCTACTTGTTGAAAATATGTTAATTACATTGAATAAGAAGGTAATACAAACTACGCTTTCAATTTTATTATTTACAATATTGTTATTACGTTTCGTTCACGACTTTTATGAGGCTTTTAAGAAGAATCCTAGCTTCAGCCATTTTTGGATTCTACTTTTTCTAACATCACAAATGGCACATTGCAGTTTCGCGATAGATTTACAATTTTAACAATTACAAACTCTAAAATATCCTAAATACTTTTATAAAGTTTTCAAGAAGAAAAAAAATTATAAAATCTAAAAATTAACAATTCCGATCACAATACAAAACACTATAAATTTTCGAAAAAAATCTAAAAATTAACAATTACAATTCAAAACTCTAAAATTTTCTAAATACATTTATAAAGTTTAAAAATCTACAAAATACAATTACATTAAAAACATAAAGCACACAAGGCACTTATATAATATAAGGACATACAAAAGCACTTTAAAGTAAATTAAAGAATGATAAAGTCATCGTATTTTCTCCTCGCTATTTAGCATTTATTGATTCATCCTCTTTTCCACTTCTCTTTCTGTAAGAAAAAAGAAACATAGATTTACAAAATATACCCTGCTATGTACGTGTATCTGTTAGTGTATCGGTCCACCCGCCAATACGTCGCCCGTAAGAACTAGCAAGTTCAAAGTTAAAACAATCTCTAGAAATGGACAAAAGGGACATTACAAACTCATAAGTTACGTTGAATACAATTGGCGAGTGGACCTCGTTGAATTTTAAACACCATCTCTGGGAATATTAATCTCCTAAAAATATAGAGTCAAGTTAGGCAGAAAAGTTTATTCTGTCATAAAAGACACGTTAAGATAATTTTAAAATTTATAAGATCTTCAAATCCATCTTTGGGAGGGTAGCGGCCAGTATCTTAGTTAAGGTACCATTCTGACGTTTGTCTGATGAAACTGAAGGAAAGTAAAGGAAAGTGTGTCAGGATAATTGGCAGCAGGATTAGAACGAACGGTTCATTGCGGACCCGAAAAGACACATTACGTTTCTTGTTATAAAAAAATTAGCGTAAATTCCGCCTTCATTCATACTTAATACAAAGTATCTCTTACCCGTTAGCAGATGTATAAATGACAGCGACGCCCTGTACGTGACACAGGCTAAAAAATAAAACAGTTTTTAAATACATATTTTTCTTAAAAAATTCCTACTAAAAAGTAAAAAATTATTCCGTTTCTGCATGACTAAAATGAAACGCATGGGGTGCTCTCTCATATACAGTCACTTTACAAATTCTTCAATTGGTACGCCCTATGCTTTTTTTTAAGTCATGCATGGACAAAATTATTTTTTTACTTTTTGGTACGAATTGTTTAAGAAAAATATGTCTCTAAAAAGTTTTTTTACCCAAATTCTAAAGTGTTCTGTAATCAGTCAAACGACAAATCGTTGCAGACTAGTATTATGCGTAATATTAAAAAAAAATATTTAAATATGCTTTTAAATTATAAAATATGTATTGGTTTACACACGAAATCCATACAGCAAAACCAATGAATGAAGACAGTTATAATAATTGGCCAAATAATGGACGTTAAAACCAACATGTTGACATTGTTGATCTTTTTCATATATCTATATATATATATATCTATATCTATATCTATATATATATATATATATATATTTCGTTTCTTTATAACAATATAAATTTTAAAAAAAATGAAATTTTAAAATCTAAACATTTCAAATGTGTGTTTACAGCAATCCACACTTAAATTTAAATCTTCAAAAATCAAAAGTATTAGAATACATAAAATGTACGTTACAACTCATAACGAAAAATTATTTGGAAAGCTCATTCTTAGACGTTTGGAATGGTAGGTACATAGAAGCCCAAAATTATTTACCAAAAAAAATATAGGATTTCGAAACAAATATTCTACTCAAATAGGTCTCAAAACTCTATCATTAGCAGTACAGAATGTATTTTTGAATAAACAGTCAATCTATACAGCCTTCTTGGACATAGAAGGGGATTATGATAACGTTAAAATAGAAACACTAATTGAAATTTTACAACGATTAAAAATACCTTACAACATCACTTTGATCATATGGAAACTCTTGAAATCCAGAACTATAAAAAATTTATTCGGCTCCAATTTTAGTAAAAACTACACTTTATTTCACGGAATTGCTCAGGGATCATCTCTCAGTGCATTCATTTTTTGCCATATATCTCATAGATTTAGTCCTTCTACACATAACGGTGAATTAAAAATTTATGCGGACGACATCACCCTAATCTATCATCCTCCTAATCACACAGTGATGAATTTTCGACATTTTGAACAACAAATACAAAAAATTCAAAAAGAAATACAACAGAAAAGATTAGACATCTCAAATGAAAAATAAACAATAATCCTCTTTACCAAAAATTAACATTCCGCTAAATTTACAACACAATCGAGTTACTAACATAGAATTTACAGAAGAAACAAAATATCTTAGAATTTGGTTTCATCATAAATTAAATTGGGAGACACAAAAATCCTGCTTAATCAACAAAGCTAACAAACTATTTAACTTATTCAAAGCGATTGCTACTACAAAATGGGGATCTTCACCACAATCTATGATCCAGATTTGCAAAGCTATGTCTAGAGCTCAAGTAGAATATAGTTACATAGCCTGTAACAACTTGACAAATAAACAAATGGATCAATTACAGACTCAACAATGAAAACTATTAAGAAGATGTTTATGTTTAATGAATAGTAACCCTAATTTATTCGTTTATTCGGAATCTGGAGAATACCCTCTACGCTTCAGGAAAGAACTACGTACAGTCAAATCTATTTTAAAAGACCAATCTAATGTAGAAAATATTTACCATTTTTATAAAAATAAAATTTTAGAATATTACAATTTAAGACGTAGAAGAGCGGTAATTCAAAGAACCCCCCGCTTAAATATTTGGTATCAACTCTGTTCTATTTATCAGGACGAAATATCTAATACCATAGGCGTCAAAAAAGATCCTATTTTCATACTTCCCTTTACCACATTCTCACGTGTTCATACTTCTATAACTAACTTGCAACCCATGCAAGAATAGTATACAAAATAGGAAGGATTCCATTTTATTTATTTAAACGGATCCAAAACTGAACAATGAGTAGATACTGCTATTTATGACCCTAAAAACAATTTTAAGCAACAACTACGTTTAGCAGAAACAACATCCATATTCACCGCAGAAATACAAGGATTATACCTAACAACTAAATACACTTACACTTTAAAGAAAAAAAATTCTATTACTCATGATTCACAAGCAGCTATTCACGCTCTTAACTCTTTAGATAAAAAACTTTGAAAAATTAACCCTTATGTCATCAATACTTTATATTCTCTACAAATACTTAAATAACAGGGTAAAACGATAGAAATAACATACATTAAATCTCATCAATTTTCTGAGGCAAACAACATAGTCGATAATCTAGCTCGTACAGCTATCCAATTACCGAATGTCACTAATATTAAAATTCATTATACAGACATCATGACCAAGGTTAAACAAATATCAGAATACTGGCAAGAATGAATCACTCAAACTCCACAATTATCTTCTCAATTAAACCGACCTTTCACCAACATACATCTTCATAAACCTTGGTTCTCGACATACAAACAAACTACCAGACAATGTACCATTTTGTTAAACAGATTAAGATCTCAACACATTACAACTAACTCCCACCTACATAAAATTCAACTATTTTATGCCTCTTTTTGTGATTGTTCTCCCACAATTATAGAAGACATTAATCACATCATATTTCAAAGCCCATTACATACCAGAGGTCGTAAACAATTATTCAATACATTATGTAAAATGTATCAAACTTTACCACTTTGCATGGAATTTCTATTGAATAATCCATCTCCCAAAATAGGATACATTTTACTTAATTTCCTCAGGATAAATAAAATTTCTTTATGATGGCATCTCCTTCATAATCATTTTGTAATAAAAAAAATCCTTACTATATGAACTCATCTAAACTCTTCAATTTTATTAAATCATGTAATAAATACTAATATCAAGTGCCATAAGAGTACATCCGGGTAAAATGGAACAGAGGAAAAGAACTCGATATTAAAACTCTCTCCACAAATCAACATACTAAGATAATGACTCAGAAGAGACTTTGATTGGCTAAATGAGATTAATGCAAATCTCAAAGCCATATAATTAAGAAAAGAAAAGAAAGTACGTTACAACCATCCAATTTAAAAAAAAAATGAATAAAATTTAAAAAAATCATTTTTAAAGAAGGAAAGTCTCATCTAATGCCTTCCCAGGAGGCAACGTACCAAGAATAGAAGATACATTCCCTCGCTGAATTGCAATACAGATGCGCTGGATTAGGAAGGTGCTCGCGCGTGCATCATCCGAAATTATCTGTATTCGTCGACCAAACTCTTTAATAAAATGAAGGCCTGCCGTGCCCCAAGTACCACTTGATTCAATTGCGATTTCAACAAAAGTAAACTTAGCAACTAGATTAGAGTATTTCCGGTTTTTATCGGCCTCCCTACGAGTAGCTGTACCACCTGCTTTCAAAGAAGAATGAGTAACATTTGAAATGTCAAAAGTATCAGCTCAGGTGAAATCCCATAATAGAGGTCTTCCTCTTTTCCATGGAACTAGTGTCATTCCATCAGGTCTCTTACCGTCGAAGCGGCTACAGCCATATGGTTCTCGTGCCGATGGTACATTAGCAGAAACTAGAGCTCTGAGGATGACATCATTGACATTTGAATGACGCATGTGTCTACCAGCACTCCTGACACAGGAGAGACCGTGAAGGCCCCGTTGGTTCACGAATGCTCCACAGGCTGGACAACGGTGAGGTACACAGACGTCTGCTCCTAGACGTAAGGCAACAGCAACACGAAAGCTTTCATTCGAAAGATGTAGACCAAGAGGAGAAGAAGGCAAAGCTTGGAGCCAAGCACCAGACTCAGGTGAATACGTTGCTAGTAGCTTGGTTTTATCTTCAAGAGAAGTAGCGGATTGTAATAACTGCGATTGTGTATGTTTGATGATAGGATCGTCCCAAGAAGACTGAGAGCTATTTACATAATATATAAATTATATAATTTTATAATTATAAAGTTGTAATATAATTTAATTAATATCAAAATAGCTCCTCCTTCTCCCAGTGTTCTATTTGTAAATTTTTCAATCTTCTTTTATAAATGGGGTCCTTTTTGAAGTCAGTAGTGAGATGACGTAAGTGGTACAAAAGCTATATGCTCCAGATTTTCAAAATCCCATGGTCTCTGTTGAGGCTATTATTCTAGCTTTCCTGGTAGCATGATGTACAAAGGGTAATGGTCTGCTGTTGTAGTATTCAGAGGCGTCTGAAGTGATATATGCATTGCTTGGAAATTCGTATAAAATGTTTCTTCGGTAACTTCTATTAGCGTACCTTTTGAAAGTTGGGTTATTACAATAGAGATAGAAACTATTTTCTGTTGCGTATAAATTTGTCTGTGCAGCTAACCGTTTGATCGTACACAATTTTGGTTTCAGTTGCGGCACAGAAGGAACGAACTGACAAAATGATAGAAATTAAAACTTTAATTTAACTCAACTCTAAAGGTTTTGAGCCAAACCAAAATTTACTGTAAATTTTAGTTTTCTCTTTGTGTGTGTTGGTCAAATCCAATTCAATTAGAATCACATAAAGTTACTTGTATTCTACGCTGAATCGTTTTCAAAAGACATATTATACACTTGGTGAGTGTATAAAATGTTTGTATACATGTACCTCTGTTTGGATTAGGTGTTCGTCCATACCAAGTAAAATCGTGTTCATTAGACAATGGAACCACAAATACTGAACAAAAACGGACTAAATCCTAACCAATCTTCAAGCTGATGAAAGCAAGTGAGGGA
Organism: Lepisma saccharinum; assembly: GCA_022664845.1. Lineage (NCBI taxonomy): Eukaryota > Metazoa > Arthropoda > Insecta > Zygentoma > Lepismatidae > Lepisma > Lepisma saccharinum. Next base: position 42,595 of record JAGDQP010005149.1, read on the forward strand.
ATTTTGGGTTCTTAGTAACGACCGTGTATGTGTGAGTGGCGGAGGAAAGGGGTGTTTATCCTTACACCAAATCTCTCTCTTATCCTTCCCCGGAATTCTCTCCACAAAACCTCTACCTCACACACAACGAACCAGACGACCAAATCTTTATGTCTGTGTGAGTGTAGATGCGAGAGTAAAAGCAGTGTGGGTGAATAGAAGGATGGTAGTGTTAGGTGGATGGAAGGATGGGGTATGTGTCTGTTCCTAAACCTAAGCCGATTGATGGATAAGCTAAAAAATTCCCGCATTCACGTCTGATAAAATCTTTAATAAGGGAAAGCGTACGTAGAACGCAATTGAAAAAAAAAATGCATTTGTTTACTGGATTAAGACACCTATGGTGTGCAACACAACAGCGAAAAAAATACTTTTTCACTAAGAAAAGTGGTCAGGACCAAAAAAAAAAGAGTAGGAAGCAAAATAGAACAAGTGTTGTCATGGTAACAACAGCAGCTGAAAGGAAAGCAGAGGAGAAAATCCGGTTTTATAACCAAATCCGCAGAATTGTTCAGCACTTCTCTTTACAGGTGAGGAATCATGATTTATCCATAGTGTTTCGTTTGTTTCTGTTTGTCAACAAAGTTCTACACGACCATGAAAATCATAAAAGTACAAATTTGACTTAGGGTATTGTGGTTACAACTGAAAATCAGAAGGACAGTGATATTTAATATTTTAATGTGTTTCTTTCCCATAATTCTTACTTAATTCAGTAATTACAGTCTCCACATAAATATTCGTTAACTAGATAAGTTCCAGGTAAATGTTAATTGTTATTAACATCAACGTTATTTTCCAGTCACCAAACGAATGCAAGAAATAAATCATTTACAATAATTATTAGGGGGCACATGTAAGCCCGTGTGAAGTTTGATCATGAAAACATGCCATATAGGCCAATGGAATACACTTGTGCTCCTGAAAGATAATTTCCATGGTGTCACCTTTTCCACCCTTTAGGGTCCGAGTAGTAAAGTCATCAATATGGCCTCCGCCCCAAAACACTTAAAGTGAAATATCTTCGGAACTACACAACAGTTTTGTGTTTTCTTTGTAGAAAAGGAAAGCTAAAATTATGGTCTAAAATAATAATGAGTAATGCCTTAGGTGTAGATTGATATTTAAGGGGTTATAAACGATTTTTTAAGTGTCAGTAGTTAAGAAGTCTACAAATTACTCATAAAATGTGAAGAGAGACGTTTCTTAGCTTGTTAATAGTACTTTCAAATAAAGGAAAGCGAATTATGATCGGTTGGTTAGTTCTAGAGATATAGATATTTTAATATTAAGGCTAGACAAATTTTGCTAACAGTTTTTTAAAGACACTGATGGAAAACTCATTGAAAGGTTTCGTTCTTTTTCTCTCCCTTTCCATTTATTAGATCATGAAACCAAAAGCGATAGGTCCTTCAAAGCAAACTAAGCCATCATCACTCATCCCAATGTTTCGCTTTCCTTTTTATTTCATAGGCATTATACTCCTTAATACTTTCAAGGAGTTCGATTCATCATCTTCTTCTCCCTCAACCACGCCTTCAATTCCATCTCGCGGTATGCGATCTCTGTACATCCAATGTCCTAATCAGTTTCTTCTTTATCTTCTTTAATGCCTCGCCATTTTTCTTCAGCACTTAATCATTCCGCATCAGCTTTATTCAGAAGTTTTTTTTTCATTCTTTTCCTAATCTCAAAGGTTTAGAATTTTCTTTCTTCACTCTTTCGTATTTTCAACCTTTCAACTCCATGCTAATCAATCATACAACACGTTAATTAATACCTTCCTGAACTCTTTGATCACCCACACGAGGAATAGATTCTTCTTCTTCTTCTTAAAGAACGCCTTTATCTCCTTTTCACACTTCATATCGTATCTTATAATACTTCCCAAATCCTTGAAGCTTCTTCAAATCGATTTCTTTCAGTTACCTTTTTTTTCGTTTTGTTTTTGTTTATTTTCGTTCCATGTTCATCACTGCGTTTCTTCATCTGTTTTAACATCTTGTTAAGTGATATCATATCATTTGCAAATCAAATGCAAATGATTTATCTACCCCGACCGTAACTCCTCCTCCTCCTTTTTTAAAAAAATAATCTCCGTACAACGTCTTCTATATATTTAATCAAGTGGGCGAGAGAATACATCCCTGTCTCACTCCTTGACTTCTTGACGTTTGTTCCGATACGTCGTTGTCCACTTTTACCCTTGTTCTCTGATTAAAATAAAAGTTCGTTATAAGTCTTCGAATTCTCTATCCAACACCTGAACTCTTCAATACTTGTATTAACCATGGTTAATTGTTTTCCTCGAAATCCAAACTGTCCATTTGCAATTTCTTTATTCACTCTACCGTATAAACTTCTGTTTAATAATCGTAGAAGAATCTGAGCTGAGTGTGCTATAAGACTGATACTTTAGTAATCTTCACATCTTTCATTTTCGATTTTACCAGTGAAATCATGACTGTTTCTTAAAAATCACTTGGTTTTCTTCTGAGTCATTAATTTAGTTGCAGAGTCACAACATTTCACTTTTTCATTTCTCCCCTACGTATTTAATTAATTCAATAGGAACAGTTCCACTTCCAGCATTTTATCATTATTATTCTCAATAGCAACCTTGTCAAATTCTTGTTCGAGCATTTGGAACCCTTCATCATCATAACTTACTTCTAAGTCTTCTATATTTAATGTAAGTTGGCGTTGGGACGTTTCATTAAGTTCTTCTATGTATTCTTTCCACCCATCCAATAAACTTTTCTGATCGCTAAATTTCGTCGTTTAATGACCAAACAGTTTTGTTTATTCTTCTTCCAGATTACATCCTTCTTACTTCCTTGTTCATCAGATCATATCATCCTGTTCTTTCCATGTCTTCAATTTCATTGCGATTCTTTGTCAACTTTTTCTTCGAAGTTCATTATTGAGCTTCCTGGACACTGGTTACCTTCGTCTGTATCCAAGCGTTTCCATTTTCTTCTCTCCTTTATTTTCTTCAACATTTCTTCTGTAACTCATTCTTTCTGATATATTTTCTCTTCATGGTATTATATTACTTCTTTTGCTCCATCGAGCAAACAAAGCTTTAAAACATCCGCTTGCCCATTAGCACTTCCGTTTTAAACCACATGTTTCTCACCACCATTAAATAATGGTTACAAAAGTCAAATAATTTCTGGTACCTTGGGTTTCTCTTTCCCAGCGCGTATTTATCTACTTTTTCTCCTTCACCTATTATTGCATGCAACTGCCCATCCGTGCATGTGCTTTTCTGTTCTCTCCTCAAGATATTCGTAGTTATTAAGTCAATAATTTGTAAGCCTAATTCAGTTACATTAAAGTTTTTAAATAACAACAATTGTTCAAGATGTTACTTTGCTATTTAAACTTTTGGATAATTATTGTACTATTAATTAACTCTTCAGACACTTTAATCATATTCATAGTTTTCAGAAGTGGATAACTCGATCCATAACTATATCTGAAACATTTTCGTGGCTTCCTAAGGTTCTCAAAGCAACACGAATCTATTCATTAACGCTTTCAAACATTTACAATACAAATATTTTCCTTTGTCAGCTAGGCTTAATATGCAACCACTTCTGGAGAAGGCATGGATTGCAGGGAGTGCAGATGCTGTGAGAGGTCCAAGAGCTGGATACTCGTACAATTCTCGTAGAGCTAAAATACTTTGTTGTGACTTACGAGGATACAAAATACGTCTCAATAGATAATCCAGACTAATCCGTAGCTCAGTGGTAGAGCGTTAGCGTAGCATTCGGGAGGTTCTGGGTTCGATCCCAGCAGGCAACCATCTTGACATAGGGGTTTCCAGGGTTTTCCTCAGTCACACCAGGCAAATACTACACCTTCAACATAGCTCCTGGCCGACACCTTCTCGACTCCCTTCTTCACTATCCTGACCTGAGCCTAAGATACCTAAAGGCTATAAATAACATTCAAATTAAAATAGGTATTCCAGGGTAACGCCTCAAAGCCAGAAGCAAAATGTCAACATCTCGAGCAAAAATGTGCACGGATTTAGCACCTCTAGCTACTGCATCTACGGCATATTTATGTCTGCTACTCCTAACCTAGCCTAAGATTATCTAAATCGTAATGTTAGCAGCCTCACACGAGCGCCATGAACATACAAAGCAATTCGCAGATGATTTTTTCGTGTTGATATGTATTAATTCATGTTTGTATTAATATCACAGAGAAGAAGTTTTAATAAAAATATTTTCTAATTTCTTACTATCCGTTATCTTGTAATGATCTGGTTTATTTCCTTGACGCCTCTTCTTTCTTGTTAGGTTCTTGGTGGAATCTTTGTAAAAATCAAATAGCAAATAAATTTCACGAAGAGTCTAGTATTTCGTTACCTGTGCAAATAAATAATATAGCAAACTATGAATGATTCATTGCCTTGTGTCTAATTCTCCTAACAATTTTTCCTGTCTAGCCTTATTGTGATCCGCATGTTTACTATAGCAAGCACATATACACATATAATAATTATCTCACCTTAACACTATCTTCCTCTCTCTGTCTCTCTCTTTCTCCTGCCCCATTTATCTATGTCGCCTTTCTTTTTGTCAACCAATTTACATATTTAACCTGCTATTGTTAAAATAGCTGTAATGTAATTATCGGAAAAGAAAGACATTTTTTAATAAGTTTTCCATCAGTGCCTAGGACGACTAGGAAAAATTAGCGAACCTCAATATTAAAATATCTATATCTCTAGAACTAACCAACCCATCCCAATTCTGTTTAATTTACACTGTATTTTAAAGTACTAATAACAAGCTAAGAAATGTTTATCTTGACATTTTATAAGAAAGTCAATACTTTATGAGTAATTCGTAAAATTTCATAACAACTGACATTTATTTTAAAATCATAATGTTTTCTAACTCCTTAAAAATCAATCTACACACAAAATATTGCTGATTATTATTTTTATCTACTAATTGTAGTTATCATTTGCTGCAAAGAAAACAAATATCAGTTGAGTAGTTCCGGAGATATTTTACTTTAAGTGTTTTGGGGTGGCGGCCATATTGATGACCTCATTACACGGACCCTAAGGGGTGGAAAAGGTAACACCTTGGAAATTATATTTCAGGGACGTAATCGATTTATTCAAACGAGATGCTTTTATCATCAACTGCACACGGAATCCTTTTTTTCTCACACATGTTTCTCTACTAAATACTAATGTTCAAAATAGATCACATTGTGAGAACAAACTGGAATTTGAAAACCCAAAATGTATTGTCACACATGTATAAAATTCATGAATTCAATTTGAAATAAAAGAAATACAAAATGCTGGCGGTTTGATTTATCTTATCCATGTACCTTGGGTAGTTAGTTATAAGTAGTACTGGATAACGTGCTGTACAGGAGCATCACACTTTGTGTCTACAGATTGAAGTTTATTAAGCAATGTAAAACGTATAAAAATGTTGAAGTTGTTAATTTACCTCTTCGTTCTGTGCAATAAATAAAAAAAATTGCAGGAAGGAGGGAAGAGTATAAGAGCACAAATCACGAAAGCGTGTCGATAGAATATGAATGCGATACGAAACGGAACTGAACATAGATGTATTTGGCAATCCTAAAATGAAGGCCCAAGCTATTGCCAATTATCTTGCAACAGAAAGACAAAAAAAAAATGTATGTACAAATATAGCTCGTAACAGAAGGTACAAAGATATTGACTAATGAGATGCATTGATAGGAAACGTTGAGTATTATACTCAAATATGTAATCCGAGAAGCTGATTTTTGGATGAGAAAATATATTTAATGATTATATTAGGTTTAAGTTGATAGATCAGATGGATTAGCTCTAATTCGTAGCATTCGTAATTAATAATTGATCTTCTCAAAGATCAGAAACAGCGATGAATATAACTTTTTAGTATAACATCAGCTACGTTGTTGTGTTAGATCTGGGTTTAATAGAAGGGATTGTGAAGGCAGTCAGAAAAGATGCGATGCACAATTCCTATCACAGTCTGTATTTGCATATGTCTCTAATATTATTTGCTGGCTATTGTTTCATGGATTGACAGTTTCATTTTCTTTGATTTTGTTTTTCCATATGGTTTTAAAAATGGGCAAGGGTCTGGGAATTAAGTTCGTAACTTGAAATGAAACAAAATTGGTTCACTGAGAATGTTGTAAATACGTCCAATTCCTAGGAAAGATACATTTTACTGTACTGTATTCAATTCCATTTTCTGTTTGAATTTATGTAAATCTACCCAAACAAAAATGCTTCTTATATATATATATATATATGAACATTGTGTTCTTTTGAAGAACCTAAGTAATTGCATTTTGGTTGGCCATAAGGCTACATACAGGACACTAAATGTTTTTTTTATGTAAAGAATTTATATGCCCATAAAAACGGAAACTGAGACAAAATATAGTTATTTTCTTATGAAAATAATATAAACGAATATTCCTTTTTACAAATGTGTCTATTGTAGAGTAAAACCTAATATTCAAGAAATCTGTCTGCCGCAATACCATTAGCAAACGATACAAACAATCTTGAGAATTCAGGGAGGAAAATAGGTTATAGTTTAGCCCTTCCTATTTATATGTTTTTGTGAGTAGCAGTAATGTATTTCTCTCTATTTGAAGTTTAATTTATAAATACATTTGGAATAACATGTAAACTCAGCATTAGGAAATGCTGACTTATTTATGGTAATTATAAATAAAGATCTCGGAGAACGCATAGATTTTTGTACATAGCTTGCATTTTCCTGTTATTTTTAGAATCATATATTCTAATAGGTTTTGCTATCTCGTGTACTAGGCTTACATGTGTAATTTTACCGAACATAAAATATAATGATATACTCGCTAAAGAGACAGGAAAATGAAGACAGCCATATGAAACGTGCTATGTCTAGGATGAAATTTAGCTGCAGCAATTCAAAATAGTTGCATCCTCATCAGTTCGTAGAAACCACCTTTAACCACCTAAATGACCTTTAACCATCTAAATTAATTTTACAAAAGCTCGAAACTCATATAAATGATTTTCTTGAATTGGATATTCACTCCACTTAATAGCTGTTAATACCGGGAGGGTAGGGGGCAAAGGATCGCTGACGATCTTATTTTTTATATCTTATGTTGTTTGCAAAGACTGTACTACTAACAGCGGAACTCTGCAGCTTTCCCACCTCGAATCGCCCCCAAAGTTTCACCAAGCATGCGATGTAGCACAGATAGAACACATACGGAAGCTTTTGTTTCGCAAATTGTCGGAACATGCATTCAGAACCACATATGGGTGTCGTCGGTATCTAGGGTAAAGAAACGAGAAACGCCGGAATGCGTGCAACCGAATCGTCAGTAACAAAATGCAGGTTGCATAGCATAGAAAACCTAACACATTCGAGACCTTGTATAATAGAAGGTAACTTTGGGATATATAACGAGGCGCGTGTTGATACGCGAACCATCCTTGCTTCTCCTAAATTCATGGTCCGAGGAGACCGACAGTAGCTTGCTAACACAAGCGTTGTCTCATGATGTTGATCTGCAGGTGATTAATTCCACCAAAAACCACACGATACTGTCAAACACTTGATGTGTATTTCTTCCTGTGGTATACGTTATTTGCCCGATGGCTTGAAGAGTACGTCAGAAGCGAAAAGCATGCATGGAATCTGCATGATAGAGGATTTATTCTGAAACTTCACAATTTAATTTACAATCAGCTTAGCTCACCTAAATACTATCCTTTTATTAATTTTTTTTTATGCATCTTAGGTTCAAGCCGGGATAGAGGAGGGAAAAGGATTCGGAAAGGTGTCGGTCAGGGCCTATGTTGAAGGTGCCATCCTGGCATTTGCCTGGTATAACTGAGGAAAATCTCTGAAAAAACCTTAGCCAGGATGGTTGACCGCTGGTATAGAACCCAGGACCTCCCGAATGCTAAGCCGACGCTCTACCACTGAGCTAATAAATACCCTCCTATGTTGCATTACACGTGGCAGGCAGCTGACTACTTGTCGCAAGAGCACAATATTTCATTCAAGAATGTGTTGGACATCAATTTCAACATTCGGTCTTAATGTGAGAATATGTTGTATGAGAACGACGCTCTTATAGTATGTAGCTGGTGCAATGGCATATCTGCTTCACTCACGCTGTTTTGGATTTACACTACCCTCTAATAGAATCAGTGCATATACACTAGCTGTTATCTTCACCTGCTTCTTTGCCTGGACAATACCCTTGGTAGGTCACTTATGTTTGTGACTCCCATTTCACCTGCTTACTGCTTCGGTACATGACTTTAGCCCATTATGACCTTTTCCATTTCTACTTCCATCTCTGTCACGTTATACACTGTTTGTGAGTGTACATTCCGGACTCAGTGATGTCCGGGTTGCATGCTTCTCGGCGTTTGTTGTGTCCCTTAACGCTATATATCGAGACACATACGCGGCTCTAAATGTATGTTCCGACAATTAGCGAAACAAAAGCTTCCGTCTGGGTTCTATCTGTGCATGCTCGGTGCAAATTTGGGGTCGATTCGAGATGGGAAAAAAAGTTGCAGAGCTCCCTTGTAAGCCAATATTATCGTGATTAACAATGTAATACAAATCGGAGGAAAATTAATTGAAAGCAGGAATGATCTTGTCTTTAGTTCGATCTGCATCTGTCAGGTGTAGTTCTTTATAGAATATTAGTTTGTTAAAATCAATGCAGATATTGGACACTGATAAATAAGTTTGTCCAAAGCCTATATATCATTAATTTACGGTAGCTCTTACCCCAAAGTAAAAGAATTACCCAATATGATCAAAATATTAAGGCTGTTTCTAGCAACGTCGCGACGTGTTTAAACTGTTAGTATACACCGTACATTGTTTTATTAGTAGTAATAAAGGATTGTAATACACTACTGATAAATTGGTGGGCGTTCTTCTTCGGCTACTCCCTACAATGAACGAATTTCTGTCGTAAATGATAATCTTTGCTGTAACTTACATCCTTCACTTTTGATGTAAACGTATCCATTTATAATGGCCTTAAAATAATCGATATTATAAATCGGAACTCATAGGTTAGATGTAAGCGAAGCCGAAACTGGAATAAGTGAATCTGTGATGCAATAGGAAACCTTGATTTTAATTAGCTTTCACGTACATTGATTTGCTCTAATACGACTTTCCTCATAAGTATAATAAGAGTATGCTACAAACACATTTTCCACTGCACATGTGTTGTTCAATGCACGTGCACGGAGTCAATTTCACCTCAGATTGTAACCTCCTAGATCAGTGTTTCCCAACCTTTTGCAGGCTGCGGACCTCTTGATCACTTACTAGTTTTTTTGCGGACCCCTGCTCTTACAACAACGAAAAGATTATACATAAAGTATCAGTAGATCTTTTTGCATTATCTATAGCTTAAAAAAGATGTACAATTTCAATACATGAAAGTACAATTGAATACGCTTTGTTAACAATACTGCAATACGCCAATTAATAGCAATAATAGTAAAAACTACTGAGTTTGTTTGCTTACTATTTTTCAATGTGATGACAGTAGCTTTGCGTCTGTCAGCATTTTCATATGTGGCTTCAAAGTAGATATTTACAGGCGCAGTTCTGGTTGAATATCAAGTCTCTTTCCGTACTTATTTTTCATACAAACAAGTACAGAAAATGTTGACTCACACAAGTAGTCCCGAAAGACATCAGATGTGAAATTCCCTTTCTCGGAACATCAGGATACAAAGACCGTGGATAAATCCAAAAGTCTACCATTCCTAGTAAACACAAACTGGGAAATATCATCTTCAACAAGCAATCGCAGGACAACTCAATAAGCTGGTCTTCATTTGGTGATAACTAATTTTTATTGTTTAGAAAGAAGATTCATCATGCAATTGTTTTTCTCGTGGGGAACCGGAAGTTAATCTCTCAGCTGAGAATCCAAACAAAGCAAATGCTCCTTTATGTTCCCAAATTTTCATTCGAAAGTTGTGTTTCACTTGCTGACAGAAAATCGTTCAGCTTGGGAAAGGAATCGTATTCCTTACTGTCGATTCGGAGAGCTCAACGTGAAGCTTGAAGTTCTTTAGTTTTGGTTCTAATTTTGTATCAACCAGAAAAGTTTCACCTCATCACGACCTCGAATAAGCGAGTCAGGACTCTTCCACGAGATAGCCAGCTTACTTCAAAATGTAATTTTCGTGATCTCTTCCCGTCTCGTTACACAACGCAGTAAAATTTTTTGAGTTAAGGGAGATTCTGGCGATGACTAAAGAGCTGCAAGTGGTGGTGAGATTAAAGGTCTTCATGTTTCTGTCGTCAAATGCACGTCCCTCCTTTTAACTTCTCTTGAGCTTCAACAAAGGAGTTTGGGTGAATCGCGACTCCACGACAAAACAAATAAAAGAGTCGAAAAGCAATTAACAGAAATTCAGACTATTTCCTTGTTTTCAATTATGGTACACGGCCTACACAGGGCTTACAAACCAAGAATTTTTTGTACAGTTTACTTTAATTTAAAAAATGGATTTCTACTCGTAACAAGTACTACACAAAGACAACTAACCTCTCAGAAAATGTTGATACAAAAGCTCAAAAAATTAAGTTATAGCTGTTTTAAGAATATGAAACACATGGGAGTGAATGAGGGAATTCGTCTTTAACGTGCGTTTTGCGAGAAATCACCCTTCATCCACATTCCCCCTGTTTTTCCTGTACCCTTTATATTAGACCATTAAATGTTGTTCATTCACTTTATTTACTGTATTGCTTTGGGTTTGTTGAGTTCGATTTTTACTTGGCTTTCATGGTCTTTATAAAAGGAAATCTGTATAATATGATGTAAATATCGGAAGCTAAATTCTCGTTACATGACAAAGTATTGCGGACCCCAGGTTGGGAAACACTGTCCTAGATGAATATTACCGAAGTAGAAGGATCCGAAAATAATAGGAAGTCTAATTCTATGAAAATTGCTCGAGTCGGCTTCAAAACAAATTTTGCAAATATTATAGAAGTGTTATAGAAGAAGTGCATCTCTATCTGTAGAAATAGTTAACGTTTTAATTACTTAGACTTTTCTGCATTTCTTCACAGTGTCATAGGACTTTTGTACAGCAAACTTGGAGTAAATCAAGTTGACAGAATCTTAATGTCGATGCTACTCGTTGAAATATATTAATATTGAATTGGTACTTGTAAGCAATATATATAGAAAATGAGTTGTTCCTCACAGCATGGATGTAAATAAAATTTCTAATATCATTACAAACTGCCAAAGTATCTAAGTACTCAATCATCAAACATGGGTTTCTGAAGCCAGTAACCACCTAATATGGGTTCAAACCCACTGTGTGCGGAATTTTTACCATATTTAACAAGTAAATGACAATCAACTAGAAAGTTCCTCTACTGGAATGACGAATCGTTTAGCATTTGTGACAAAGCACCGAGCCGTCTGTATAAGCATTACAGATTAGAACAAATGTGAAGACTTAATTTAGCTTGCAAACCTTGCCATATTGATGTACGAATAATAATAATAATAACGTAACAATGTTCGTGTTAAAGCAGTGAAAAACAAGTTCATGCATAATTGATATGAAGTTTCCTATGTTTCTCGTTCTGATTCTAACAAACATAGATACACAAGGTATAACAAGAGGTTAACGTAGTATTGACTTTTGTGACTATAGCACTGTGTTTCTAATATGAACGTCTGGACTCTACTCTCAGTCAAATGCCATTTTTTTTTCAAATGAAATTACACATGCAACAGTTTGTAGTTACATAAGGAGATTTGTCTGGTGAGAGTTAATTTATTTATTTACGTCTTGTTTTACATGGCGAAGTTAAGGCCCTTACTGCCTTTTCTACCACTCAACCATGAATACAGAGAGATCAATTAACATATTTGGTAACCCCTACTAAGATGGAAGAGATTAATAATACAACAAAGTTCAGAAATGTAAACAAAATAAAGCAAGAAATAAAAGAGAGGAAACAAAACAAAACTTATCCACACTACATATTTTATATAATCTAAAGTTCACTAACCACATACACACGCACACACACACACATACACGAAAAATATAGGTATAAATGCAATGGGTACCATGAGAATATATATAAAGTAACATTATCGACTTACATTTAAATTTACATTGACAGCTAAAGGGATAATAGAATTTATTTGACAGAATTTGACGATTTGAGAGAATATTATTCAAACATATCTTAGTTGTGTTGCTCTAAGAGACGGCTGTAAAGCACAGATTTAAAACTTGTTAATAAAGTTGAGTCTCTAATGGAAATTGGGAGTCCGTTCCACTTGCGGAACAGAAACTGTATAGGACTTCGAATAAAAGGATGAGCTGTGGTGAGGAATAGAAAGTAATAGGTTTGCGCGAGACCTAGTGTCACGATTGTGATGATCGCTTAGGAACTTAAAATTTTGCAGAAGATAGTAAGGTTGCCGATCGCGTAGAATTTTTGAATATTATAGAAGCAGTAAAAATGCCACTCCAGTCGTTGTGAGACTTTTATCCACTGCAGCCTATTGAAATAAGATGTTAAGTGATCATCATGTTTAAGATTAAATATATAACGCACTGAAACATTTTGAATGTGCTGTAGCCAGTACGTGTGTACATCATCAGGGTTAGCAAGCACTACGTTGCATTAATCCACATGAGGCATTACTAAGGCCTGAACAAGCATTGTCTTAAGGGAGATGGGAAGTAAATTTTTAGTCTGCTGAAAGAATGTAAAGGTGCATAGGCCTTTTTATAGAAAGCACTGACACATTTCGTCCAAGTTAGGTATTCGTCACAAATAAGACCTACATTTTTAACGGTGTGCGAGAAAGGAATTATCATTCCATCTAGAAGTACGTTGTAAGAGGAAGAAGAGTTAAGGGATGAAAGAATTGCTTTAGAAGCTATACGTAGACATTGAGATTTAGATGGATTCAATTTCAGACTGTTATCATTTGAACACTGAACAATTCTTCGTAAGTCCTCATTCAATTTATCTATATATGTGGGTAGCTCACTTGGATAAGATATATATATTTTTATATATATATATATATATATATATATATATAGATGCTTATCAGTATAATGGAAACACCTGTAGTTGGCCACACGTCAGATGTATGGGTTGGCAGTGGTGTCGTGGCGACCGCAGCGCCGGACTGCTGGTGGTTGTGTGTTAGGTCGGTCTCCATACTACGTCAGGCGTCGTGGAACAGGAGTGTGCAGTCCCTGCAGCAGACGGAGGTAGTGTAAAATGGGAGACCTCTCAGAGTTTCAAAGAGGGCAAATTGTTGGTGCGCGGTTATGTGGAGTGAGTGTGACGGCAGTGGCTAGTGTGTTAGGTGTGTCGCCAGGGACAGTGTCGAAGGTGATGACGGCCTACACAACACACGGGAAAACCACATCGGGGAAGCGGAACAGAGGGCGGAAGAAAAGCATCAGTGACAGGGCACGCCGGGTATTAAAGCGCATTGTCACGCGGAACCGTCGTGCCACTGCGGCGCAAGTGACGGAGGAACTCAATCAGCACCTCCTCCAACCTGTTTCGACAATCACAGTCCGCCGCGAATTACATGACATGAACTTACGGGGTCGTGTTGCACGGGCCAAACCTCTCATCAGGGACCAGAACGCTTTAGCACGCCGCAAATGGTGCCGCGACCATGCAACTTGGACCGTTGACGACTGGAAACGTGTGGTATGGTCGGATGAGTCACCATTCACCCTATTCCAAACCACGGGCCGTGTTTATGTGTGGAGAACGCCCAAAGAAGCGTATGATCTGCAGTGTCTCCGCCCAACTGTGAAACATGGCGGCGGCACGGTGATGTTGTGGGCCGCAATATCATGGTTTTCATTGGGTCCTGTGGTCACACTTCGCGGACGCATCACTGCCAACGATTATGTCGCAATTTTAGGAGACCACTTGCATCCTATGGTCCGGATGTTGTTCCCGGACAATGACGCCATATTCCAGGATGATAATGCACCCATTCACACAGCTGGAGTTGTTGCAGCGTGGTTTGAGGAACATCGGGATGAAGTTCAACACCTCCCCTGGCCCGCCCAATCCCCAGATCTCAACATAATTGAACATCTGTGGTCCATCTTGGAAACACGACTCCGGTGACGATTTCCACCTCCATCCTCTCTCACAGAACTGGCCGATGCCCTGCACGAGGAATGGTGTAATATTCCACTTGCTACCATTCACGACCTCTATGCCTCCATCCCACGTCGCATCAAGGCTGTTCTGAAGGCGAAAGGTGGCCCGACACCATATTAATTTGGTAAGTTGCACTTTCGTTCAGGTGTTTCCATTATTCTGATAAGCATCTGTATATACTGTATATATACACACTTGAAAGTTGTCGGCATAAAAATGGTATTTACAGTGTTATAACACAGATGGCAATTCATTTATGTACAAGCAGAAAAGAAGAGGAGCGACTACACTACCTTGAAATACCCCAATATGAAGAGTTCTCAGAGAGGAATCAATACTAGAAATAGATGCATATTGCGAGCGCCCAGTTAAATAACTTTGAATCCAATTGACAGAGAAGTCTGAAAAGTTGAATATGTCGATAATTTGCGTATCAGAATGATGTGCGAGCCCGTTTGACTGAATATGTCCCTGACTGGCAATGCAAAGGATGCCAGGACAACGGATCTGATATGCAGGTAGGTGGAGAACCTAGTGAACACTGATGATCCTTTAAAGGAAAATGTCACTGAAACCTCCCTGCCTAAGAACGATCTTGAAAGACTCTTACAAATGATAGGTGGAATGAACCAGGGCATTTCAAACCAATTTAGAAAATTGGAAGGGAAAGTCTTTAACAGAAAGCAAATTAGAAGAGAAGCTCTCTTCAACAGAAAGTAAATGGGAAGAGAAGCTCTCTTCAACAGAAAGGAAATTGGAGGAGAAATTGGAAGAGGAACTCTCTTCAACAGAAACCAAATTGGACTCCTTCAAAAATAGTTTAGAGGATAGTGTAGGCAAGTTGACCTCCGAGGTATCGTTCATGAAAATTAAAGTAAAAGAGGTCATTTCAAACATAGAATTTTTGGAAAAAGGGAATGAAGAAGTTGCGAATTCAGTCCAGATGACTGATTCTAGACTTAACACGCAACTCGAGGAGACTTCTTCTATGTGCGAGACCAGGTCTCGAGATCTTGGTTCTGAGATTAGATCTCTCAGAGATGAGATGATATCGCTCAGGAGCGTGTTGTCGGGAACTCAGGTGCTCTCTTCACCTGGTGAGTCTAAGAAAACTCAGGCCCAGCAAACTGACAAGGACTTCGCCACGCCGTGGTCGAAAGTAATATCTTGTGGTGTCAGAAGTGGCACTATTATGACTACGTCGTTGGTAACCACCGTGAGTACCAACTCAAGGGTTACAACCACGAATAGTGATACATGGACTTTTGGATTGACTGAGGGACGACCGTTTTTATTTGGGTTTTCGGCTCTTATCTGCGTTGAAGGTACTTCAACTTTAAGTGCGGTCTATCAGAGACCCCAAATGACTCATTTCATCTTACCGTCTATGATACCGACAAATATTAACGTTTCTCAAGCGATGGGTCGTTTGTGGTTGAGTGCTGTTAGTGAACAGGTACCCACCGAAACGAGAGGTCCTGAGCCAAGGGGGTGTTGGGATAACAAAGCCTCTCAAGCTTAGTGACCTAGTTCACTTCCCACTTCCTCAGGTCAGGTACTGAGTCAGATTCCTCATGAGTTCCGAAAAAGTTTGGAGCAGAACTTTGAACTCATGAGGCTATCTGATGCAGACCGGTTATTCGTAGCATCTAGGCATCTGACTGGCAGAGCGTTAGCCTGGTATAGTAAAATTAAAACACAAATACATACATACAGTGATGCTGTGAAACACTTTCTAAGTCAGTTCAGTAACGAACTGTTGAGAAAATTAAAACTCCGACGTTTGTAAGGTGTTACATTTGTGGGTAGCTATTACAAATCTATAGTAGGATTTGTTTTGAGTGTGGCGAAGGCCTATAGACACCTATGCGGTGATGATGAGGAAGATGAGTTGCTTGAAATTTTGCTAGAGGCACTTCCTCCCTCAATAGGACGTCAAATGCACTTGTTGAAACTTAAGAGTGTTGAAGAACTAATAAATAACTTGACGTTGTGAGAGTTATCTGACATTCATGATGTGGAACTCGATCTTGAATCATCGTTAGAGCCGCCTAATGTGCTAGTAAGGATAGTAGGAAGAAATTGCAGGTTAGCAATGTTCAGATGACAGCTAATGCTGGAACACATACTTTATAGTTAGTGGCTAAGTCGGATAGTTCATATAGGATAGTGCCTCCTAGTGGAGCTAGTGCGGGGGATGGAAATAGGAACGGAAATAGGAATAGGTATAGAAGGTGGAATAGGGAGAATGGTACTAATCCTTACAACCCAAGATTTAGATCGAGAGGTAACAACGGCCAAAATAGATACAATAAGGACAACAACAATACACACTATGACAATAACACTTAAAACACAAGCAATTACACTCGTCCTTATAATGATAATAACACGGATAGATACAACATGCCTAACACAACCAACACCACGAACAACACTAATAATACAAGGAACAAAACTAATACCACAAGGAACAACACTAGTAATTCGAATAATAATAATACTAATCATATGTATTATGACAATAACTAAGGGAAGGAAACCTATCAGGATTGTCATTACAGATGAGGATGCTGTTCGGTCGCGTATCCGGTGCAGGAACATGCCCCAGTACTGGTAGCGAGTTGCACAGCTGATACGGTTTCGAATCCTAGATCTGGATCCTCTTCGGGAGTTGAATGTCCTGGACCAGGTTATTCTGGGAATGGCCTGAATTCATCGGGTAAGGCTTTAAACTTACGGAGTGGTCTCTAGGTGGGTCGTCTAGCGGTCGTAAAGATACATTAAGTCGGCCCAGCGATGAGTGCGTTATTAATTTGGTTAGTGTTGAGGTTGAGGAGGAGAAACCTTTGTGTTACGACAGACCATTAATTGAATCACAATCTAAGGTTGAGGAATATCTCGAAAGTACATACGTATATGACTATTCTACTAGAAAATATAAGGGTCTGTCTGATGTGTGAAAAGTACGTTCAACCCACAGTACGTTATATCATGAGACGTGAACCGAATAATCCAGATGATCCTAATGAATATCCTGAATTTCTTCTTGAAGATGCTAGATCTTGTTATTCTAGGCTGTCTTAGTGTTTTTGATTGCACCGAAGAAAGAAAAGAGGAGTTGTTATGTAATGGAAATAAAGACTCTTCCTACTTCTCCTTTTCCTCCGGACATGAACACCTTGAGGATTTGTTAATCTTCAAGGAAACAAATCCACCTTTTGGTTCATTGTCTCTCCTTTTTCTTTGATAGGGGGTAAATACGTATGTAGCGACCCATTTTAGGTTGCTCAAAAAATATTTTACCCTCTTCCCCTTTTTTATATCGTCTTCTTTTTCTTTTAAGCTCGTACTTCCCCGGTGATATTTTTCGTCTTCGGTTTTCTACAAAGAGTTTTTTTGTCCAGATGACAATGTAGATTAGCCAGACAAAACACCCCTTTTATTGTTGCTTGGCGCAAGTTTTATTTTTATTTTTTTTGTTTCACTTATTACTTGATATTTCTTTGTGTATTCTATTTTATCATCTTCTTCAACAAATTTTCTTTCGATTTGAATATTCATAAACAGTTAAAAGATCTGATTGCTGTTTTATTTTCGTCGGAATTCTGGTGGTAACTCCCCTCCCCTTTTCGCTCTTCCTTCTGTTTTCATTTTCTTCTCTGATTGACTGATTCCATTCACAGTTGTAAAGTAGAAGTGGACGAGGAAATACTACAAAAACTTATGATGGCTCCGAAATATATAGAAAGTTAAACCTGTAAGGCAACCTGCACTTGTAAAGTTTATTAATAATAATAGCAGCAGCATCTGATGTAAAACAACGTCATTTTGGGTGGCTGCTCAATCCAATCAATCACAAGAAGCTGTGAAACTAATTTCTGCTATTGGCGTTTCGCTTTGTCCAAGATGGATGCACCTGGAATATTTCTACAGGAGGAATTTGTGAAATTAATCAGTGTGTGAGGTGATCTGTTGTGGTGTTTGTATGTGAGTGGATTTTTCTTGTTTGTTTAAATAAAAATATAATTTCATTTGTGGTTCTAAACCCTCTTTCTGTGTTTGTGCAATTAGTTCAGCGCTTTATTTAATATGGAATTGGTGAGGTGTTTTCGTGTAGTGATGTGCACATAAAGGAGGTCTGCATAAATTTGACGGGATCGGGGCCGAATTATTTCAGATAAAGTATTTTTAATGTCTTAAAATTTCTCTTTCACTTCCGAAAAACCATAGTCTGGTTCACTTACATTTAGATAGCTAAATCTCAGCACAGTAGAAAATGATCCGTATACGTTGAATATTTCCCCTTGTACTATAGTGGATACCACCTTTCAGAATTCACGCTAATTTCGTTTGCTCTTTCGGAACTGATATGTTTGAAATTACAAGATCTTTCTATGATAAGTACGGCTGTCAAACTAAGATTTTAACGATTCGCAATGTTTGTTTCGGTAATTAGAAAGGGTTCAAATCATCTTCGCTGCGTTTGCAAACCGTAAGCCAATTTCGTTCATTGAAATTCATGTTGTAAATTTACACCTAATCCAGCTACTACATATCATGTTTGTATTGTCTGAACGGGGGTTAGGCTGTGTGAAGTTTGGAATTTGTAAAGTTTGGAATTGTCAGATTTATTTGACAAAGGTTTTGGAACATAAATAGTAAATTGCAGCCCAGTTGCTATATTGTGAATAAATCTTTTCGTTGAAAGAAATATTACTCTTTTGTAATTGTAAAGTTCTGTTTAACTGGGCTAAAGTAAAGTATGTTTACCACGATTGAGAAATAGCTAAATCTTTCATTTTGAAAAATAAGTGTCCGAAATCTTACCTGTTCTTAAGCAGAGAGCTTCTGTAATCAAGTTAATCTACAATTTCAATATGTGAAATATCAGCATCTTGGAAACTCGTTTTGATGTTCAAAATATACTCTTCAAACCTTTTTCTTTCCTAGAAGTTAAGCAATCAGTCTTTTGTGCTGTGTTTGTGAACTTTACTAAATAAATTACATTTTTACCAGTTACTTCTTGTGTCAAGGGAATCATTATGATGTAGATTTCCTACCGTCACTGTGATATTGTTGGAAAGGTTCTCAACCTTTCGTCATTTCAGTAAGCGGGATGATAATTTATCCATACGTGAGAAAGTGGTTACAAAGAAGTTAAAGTTTAACATTTTGATCCAATGCTTCAGTAATCTTAGGGAATAGTCAAATCAGTTCAGCTTATCTAAATTTTCGTGTTTAATGTTGACTAATGCATGGCTGTGTTGAGCCTTGTACTACTTTAGGGGCCTAGTTGCTTTAGGTCACTAAAGTAGCGTCTTGTGTTCTGCTTTCCTGTTGGATGTTCTCGCCAGCATCTCTCTCCCTTCTTTTTTTCAGCGTATTTTAGCCTTCAGTTTTTTGCCAACTCTCTGCGTTTCGGGCACTTCTTTTGGGTTTCTTCCATACGTGCTTAGTGTCTAGACGAGAGTGTGTTTGTCTGTCTGAAGCAGGGTGCTGACGGGTAGATACCCTCCCTGCCTTCAGATTTCATAGCAGTTTTCTTCGTTATGTGCCCTCCCCTGTGGCGTAATGTCGGCTTGTCTCAAAGTAGGTTTGACCACATCGAGTCTGGGATCTCTTTTTGGAATAGGTTGCCCCGGGCCTCTGGTTTACTTGTTGAGTTTACCTACTATTGTTGGAGCAACAGCCTTGGGACATTACACCATATAGCCCGGGTTAGTTATATGTTTTGTATAACCGTTACCATGCAATGGGATCAACGAAATTTCACTACATTGCATGGCTGCACATTGCAACACACTACATTTGGGAGTGGCACCATTTTTCTTGCTAAGAATGAGTGTCGAAATGAAACAACAAGTAAATATTAAATTGTTTTCAAACCGTTCAGAAGCAATTGTTGCTGGGTTGTCTTCTTGTATTGTCGTGTCAGAGATGACAAATTTAATTATCCTCAAATTCTGATGTAACATTTTGTAGCCTGTGAATCGATCGATACAATATTCTGGTACCATGTGTATAGCTACGTGCCAATTTTCTTGTATCCTTTTCCTGATGCGATCAACATTGTCAGTGTTGTTCACGACCGCGTAGATCCTTGAACCTGAACGCACTTCTTATGACATGTAAATACACGGACTCTTATAATCTGGTCATCGTAGGTGTTCCACAGAAGTTTATGTCTCCGTGCTTGTTTTACCTAGCTTCACACAAAAGGTATTCTTCTGAAGCTATTCGAGCTCCATAACCATTCCTAGCAAGAACAATTAACCCTTAGTGGCACGCTGCCTAACAGATTGCAATCAATCGGAAGGACTGAAATGGAACTGCTTCTGAAATACAAACTATATACTGAAACTTTCGTGGCAATGGTTATAATGGTTATTCTTTCCCTAAAGGAGGCTTCAGTTCTTCAATTCAAATTTTGGTTAAATATATCATCTCTCACAGTATCAGGCGTGAAAACGATGATGATGAATAGAGCGAAATAGACCAAAAGATAGTTTGCAGAGAAATTTGCTGAGGACAAGCTCCATCAGAATGTGAAAATATTCTGGATGAATCTGTAGAATTATGTTTTCATTGGAACAATTAACTATCGCCATTGGAGGAAAGGGGCCAACGCTAAACCGACTCCACAGCTGATGAAAACAGGACTTAACAGAATCTTCTTAGTGAAGGATAGAAATGAAGTAGTATACCCCCGTTACAAAATCCAGTCACAAATCCTTTCGCGCTATGTTCTAAAGCTCTTCTGTTGGTGATCATGTATGTGTTTGTGTTTGTCGAGTGTATGTCAGAGAGAGAGAAAGAGAGAGAGAGAGAGAGGAAGAGAAAGAAAGAAAGAAGAAAAGAGAGAGAAAGAGACAGAGAAAAAAGAGTCAATGGAAGCTACAGTAACCCACGATGAGAGATTTAAAACAAAGCGGATTTATAGATAAGCTGAATTCTGCCTTGGACGCTCGGTTCGTGAACTTTTTTTAGAAGACAGTTATAACACAAATCCCAATCAGAGGAATTACGTCATTCGTTGTTTGGATTAACACATCGCCACAATCACACAATAACTGTATGGGCTGAGTGATAAAGGACAAAGAAATATCTCAAAAAATTCTGACAAATAATCCGTGTTTAAGTAAATAAGTAAAAATGAAAGCTCACAGTGGATCGAACACTATCCTTTCTTCGAAATGACGTTCAATTATTTTAAAACATTTTGAATTTAATTTTGATCAATAAGTATATTTGGCTCAGGCCGCCAAGGAAAGGAGGTTTATTCATTCGATCTTTCTTAATGCATAATTCTTTATGTTTACTATCACTTCAGCATAGGTGGATCGATTTTGGTGATAATATGCTCTTTTGAGCACGTTTTGGCAGTACTTCCGTTGTAGCATTTTAAAGTCACATTTCCATGTTCATGGTGAATGGTGGTGGTTTATGTGAAACACTTTCAAACTCGAGGCGTGGCGATAAATACGGTCATCAGGACAATAGGACTGTTCTTCCCCACGGCAACACTTGCGCACACAGTGTATCTAACTTTGCTCAGAAGATTATTTGATTTTGATGTGACCTTTTCGATTACATTCTCTTAAAGCACGGACCTCCCTTTCACGTCTTCCTACACTTGTATTTTGTAATGGTTCAAGATGAGTGAGAAGTTGAAAACGACAGTGTTCACAGAAAAATCAGAAAACAGTGGGGATATATGGAAATCGAGGTGTATATGCAAGCCCTAAATTAATATGCGGTACGTATTTGTTAGTCTGCATTTACTTTCTCTCAGATACTTTCTCTCACAAATGAATCATATAAAACTTGTGTTAATTACTATTGCTACGTTTGAAAGCTATTTTGCCTGTTACATTTCGTTTTCTCCACAACATGAGATTTTTTTCTAAAAGAAAGACGTTTAATTGTGAGTTACTGGGAATAACATGGATGGTTTTGCTTTTTCTTCCTTGGATGTAACACTAGTTAATCCATTTAATTTAAGTAACCTTGACCTTTTTGTAGTTAAAGTCAATTACACACCAATTGTGGATGAAAACTCCTTTGACAAATTAAAAGAGGCTATCAACAGGATTTTCATGCAAATCATCTGTACTTAAAGCAGTACTTTAATAAGGGTAAAGAATATCGATATTGAAATTTACATAACTTACAATAAATTATGAAGTACATTTCGCATATCCAATAACAAAAGCATATCGTTCAATTTAAAATAAAATTATCCATATATAATTGAAAGAATGGGTCCAAAAAAGGTAATTTCTTGTAATATCAATTTTAAAGTTTAACTCTACCGTTTACGTCCATGTATTGCATATTCTAAATATCACTACAAGTTGTGAATTATTTGCACATTTGTATTAAATTTTCGTATCAGTTAGCTGTCTTTGTGGAATAATTTTAGGAGTGCAAACTCATTTCTTTTAAAACTGGGCACCCCCTTCATTTCATGTGCTATTCAGTTGTTTGGCCAGTTCCCAAAGTATAATACGATAATTGCGTTGGGGGATTTCAACACAAAGATAACCGGAATAAAGTTTTTCACCAACTATAAGTAAAAATTAAGTCTCACGAACAGAGTAACGACAAAGAAGAAAAACATAACTTTTGAGATATCAGTATCGAAAATTCTAATACTAAAGATACGTACTTTGAACACAAATACACATAGGCATTTCCGAATACCAATATACACAACTAGATCGATCACGTATTAGTAGTTGGAAGAAGACATACCAACATAATGGACGTCAGGGCTTGCAGAGGAGCAGAATGTGACACTGACCATCAGTGTCACAATCCACTGTGAATCACCCAATTCAATCCACCAGATTTGAAACTAGGACTACGGACATTAATAGCGAGATTGATAATAATTTAGTGGTATCTTTAATGATAGGCAGCAGACTACCATAGCCATCAGCCAGACACGCTATTACGTTATTTAGAGAACTATGAACAACTTGAAATTTATCGCGACTAAATGAAGTAGTAACCGCGTTGTTGGGTTTATTTATATATCATTCCTAAGGTTTATTTGAAATCCATTTGCCCTCTTAGCCTTCATGAACTACTTTAGTACAAATAGAATAAGTGAAGGAAATCTTTTTAAGGAAAATTCTCGTCCAGTGTGGAAAGTATATTTGCAATCTGACATAGCTTGATTAAATGCCCGTGCTGAGAAAGATAGCACAAACAATTAGAAAAGTGTACTCTAGAAGACTCAACAATGTTGTGCACGTTTTAGTTTACGATGATACCCGGCGATTGGTAAGATGTTTATGACTCCAAATCATAATTTGGAACTTATTGAGCAAGTGGCAAAACCTGGTGAAACCTTGTATCTTAGACGTAAGGCATTACCTAAAAATTAAATTGCAATAAATAATGGAACAAAAAATATTCTTAATGATCAAGTAAAAGATTTAATAATGAAACAAATCATGTAGACTATTTCATGATCGAAATAAAACAGATACATGCAATAGTCGAAGTATTTACAAAAGAAACTACATGCTCATATTCAAAGGTTTCCATTTTTAGTGCTAATTGTACCTCATAACCACGATGTACAGAGTAATACTTTCTGGGAGGAAATTGCCAACATAACAATACTACATAACAATACAACATTTCGAAATCTCTGTGGAGGTACCTAGGTTACAGTAGTTCATTGTGACAGAGCTTTTCTCCTTTCTGGTATCGTTCAATCTCCTGAAGATAAGTTTTTGACGGTGCCTTGTATTAAGCTAAGGTAAAACGTGGAACTCAAATTCTTTGTCCGCATATTCAGTTATTCAATCTTCCCCCCTCTACTTTAATAGATGGAGTTCATCAATAGGTTTATGTCAGCATGTAAAGGGTTAATTTCTTTCTAGAAGTGCTGGATTAACCCATTTGGGGACCCTGGGCTATTGACTCCCGTCCTGGGTTAAAATTTCTGTTTTACCTACCCCTGTTTTACCTACCTTCTGTAGCCGCAAAAGCAACGGTTTTACATTTAACGGAGCCCCTAAATGAGTCGGGGCCTGGCTACAGCCGATTTAGCCCCACCCTCTTAATCAGGCTCTGCTTTCTAGAGTTTTTAAATCAAATGGTGTTGAATGTTTATGATAAATTTCGTACGATTTTCTACTGAGTATTACAATAAATTTCGTTCTACTGTTTCAACTGGATAGTACGATACATTTCAAACTACAGTTTTTCTATATTAACTTTCATAGAAACAAGTTAAGTCTTGTATAGGCTTACTATGTACGTACGTAGTAACACATTTCGCGTGGTTACTTTTTTGTTTGAATAATCTTTTTTGTTCAATATTTACAAGGTGAACTGAGTACCATGAAAGTTCTTTACTTTGACTTCATTTATTTAACATTTTCATAGAACTCTTCTGTATTCTTCAAACGGTTCATACTTGACTTATGGCATTTGTTCGTTCATGGAGAAATTCTATTGAAATATTCATTGCATATATTTATACCTCCTTGTCTTCTGACCTTTTTCTATCCTTTGGCATGAATCTCTTTCCTCTATTTAGAACTTTTTTCTTTCTGTGCTTTTGATTCTTCATTCTATGTGGTGTGTGTGTCAAGTGCGGGAGGAGGGGAGCAGACAGAGAAAAAAACAATTCTCAAACAAAGAAAAGTATATTTTGTGCATATTCTATTTTCTGTATTTCAATCATCTCTCAGGTACGGTACCATGAAAAACATTGTAAAGTCTGAATACAATATATAAATCAAGCTTGGGGTAGTCCGCCTTAGGCGTACCATTACAATGGAAGGGAGTTAGCTGCAGTAGAAACAGCCTCTACATGTACAAACCTTTGAAACCGCTGAGGGACGTACGCTGGTTGGAGTACTGCTGGCGGCTACTGTGACTCATATTTGTCCTTGTTTACCTTTGTTTGCACTGTTTGAGTTGCTCTGTTTAATGTTTTCAATAGCTATGATGATATGTAATGAGAAAAAATGCCCTTTTTCAAGTCAAAATGTTTCACTCTTAGTGACAAAACGGTTGGGACAACCTAGTTACTGGTCGATCATAGTTACATTTCTGCAACGAGTACTGTTGTTGTCACCACCTACTTAAATCGGTAAAGAGGAAATTGGTTAGAACAACTGAATTTTCAGTAATAACTAAACTTTAGAGTTAGTTACATAAGCAATGAACAACTCACGCGATTATTCTAACTAGATACAATTGGTAAAATTTGGTATGTAACCCATTTATGTACGTAAATTTACAAATTTTGTCTGAAGCTTGCCGAACCCTGTCCGTAGATTGTAGTTGCCGAATTGTAGTTCATATGTTTACCCTGTAACAGTACCACTGTCATCTTATGAGGAGTATGAACTGCGATATGCTAACTGATATGATAAGCACGATGAACGAGACGGGATGGAGTGATCTACAATGATGCTTATGAAATATCAAGTAATTTTCAGAAATTGTATTAGTAAAGCATGTAACCTTCACTTGGTACAAGAAAGGAATTATTATAAAGTCCACAGTTTAAGCTATATGGTTCTTCCTCCAGCGCCCATTGTAGAGGTCTGACTCAGCTCTTGTACGACGTTACCATGTTTTTCTGATACCTTAGCTTAAGATACATCGCAATTAAAAAATACATTAATACCAAAACACAAGATAAGACTTCTATTGCAATATTTACTTCGGGCGCACACATACGTAAAGATACGCACGTAATCATTTTCGTCTAAAATATAAATTATGCGATATCAGTGGAATGTAGCAAGGGTGCACCTGTATTGCATCTCTCTGAAGTCCTGCGGTAGGGCATAGCTACACGAAGGGCTAGGTGACTGGCGTACCAGGTGTACCAAGAGGACTGAAGGCTAAATTGTGCAGATAATAGTAATTTATAAGTAGTTATTGCTACTTACTTGCAAAATTTAGTTAGTAGAACGTCGCATTTCTTTCTACATGCTTTTCTTTAACTCACAATGTTTCAACCATGTCCTCAAATCTTGCAACCTTAATTTAAATCATTGCCCGACGCAATATAAACGATGTAAGTTGGGTGCCAATATCATATTCCATTGTTACTTTCATACATTTATGTATTTTGAAAGCATGCTTTTAATTCTGTGTCCCGTAGGTAAACTACACTATGCCACATTTCGAGCTTAGTTCATATATTTGTTGATTTGAGCACTCTCTTTCACATCTTTTGCTACATTCTATGTTATTAATTGCTAAATCGTGTACAAAACAAACAATGACGTAGTTGTGTGTACCTCTAGGAAGGGAATGCTCAAGTGCACAGTATTAGGTTCGTGTATGGCTAAGAAGTGACATAGTGCATTTTACCTCCGAGGTACAGTATTTTATTTAAGTAAGAACTTCTTTTTCTAAAATAAATACTAGCTCGCAACGACGTTGCATTTGGCTGGTTCCAGAATACTTTAGGATTTGGTTGACAAAACATCAGTTTGCAATATATATAGTTCAAGGAAAAAAATATGCGAACACTGAAAGAACTTAAAAAAAAACTTTTAAAAAACATGCTTTTCTTTAAAAACAAACCTGGACGCGTTAAATGTTCAAGGGATAACATGCGATAGAATTAGGCACAGCTAGGTGAACTTTCGTAATGTTCTAGTACAATATTATTTCTTATTATTGAAAAAGGATAAAAAAAAATGCACAATCACTTAGTTTTACATGTATCAGATTTTCTTTTAAATGTAATCCTTAAACCAATCACAGTATAGCAGCTGGTATAGTAGGAAAAGTTTACATTTTCTGAACAGAAATTTGGGAACGATTTTTGATCCATTACAAATTGTTCAGTAGAAGAGAGAACACATACATTGATTGTACTTCGAAAAGTTTTGAAATACAAATTCAACTGACTGTATTTAGCTGCAAGAACTAAAAGCATGCTCCTGGTGATGTGACTGCAAACCTTTCCCCATTATTCCATGTTAGCTCTCGAATTAAATTTTTTTCGTCTTATGCTGGACCGTATTCAATTGTAATTCCAGTCAAAATCGATGTATTGACAGAAATTGACTGACTGACACGGGGAAAACGAAATCACGCTTTATGTACGTGTAATATAACATTATTAAACTTTTCCTCTGTTCTTTCAAAAAAAAGTTCATACGCAAAAAGTTAACTGGTGTATTGGGAATCAATGATTTTAGAAACAGGAAACGTGTAATCACATATCCGATTTACAAGGTTTCAAATATCCATTTTGTGCTCACGACATTACAACTATAACCAAACTCATACTAGAAACTATATTTAATACTGTAGCCTAGTGAAAATATATTGAGTCATGTCTAGCAAAGAACGAAACTTTTGTCATTTACTCCAAGATTCCTTTCGTTCTGATAGTATTTGTTTTACCGCATACTCTGGAATGAACGATCATATTTGTTTAAGGTATTCAACAAAAAAAATAATATTATTTTATTGTAAATTAGTGCAAACTATGCTCAAATCCACATACCCTTTACACATATATTTGCAAAATACATTTTACAAAGGAGAAAACACAACATTTGGCGCAGACCGATTGGGTGTATCATACATTACGTATAGCAGAAAGTTACAGCTAACATAAGCGTATACAACATACATTTTCAACGGAAGTAATATATGTTTAATTGGACACTTTGTTCTGTAGCAGTTGAAGTCACATATCTCTTATATGTATGATTCTACAATTTCAGAATTCACTTGTGGTAGTAAGGTTAGTTTCGGAAATTTCTTTCATCATCTTCTTCTCTAGATTTTATCTGACTGCTTGTAATGATAAACAACATCTGCACTGTAAACAATAACATTATTATTTTCTACTGTCCGTACTTATCCTTGCTTACATTTTCTTAATGTTACGTTCCAGAAGTACACGTAAGGTATACAAGACGTGTCATTCAGAGAATTAATTATTAATGTTCCTTGCTCACTTAGGTTTTAAAGGATTGATTCTTTCAAAAGTTTCCAGTACATATTTTATTAGAAATATATCCTAATAAGCGTAAACTCACTCACTTCTCCATGAAACATCTTTAACTTTAAGCTAGAAAAGTGATGTGTTCCTCCCCTTTTCTCCTTCTTCTTTTTCACTTTGTTTGAATTTTACCGTTTTCCTTGTGTGGTTTTTTTGAAGCTTCTTCTCTTGATTCTCTTAGTATTTCATGTATCTGTAATATTTTTGGGTCATTAACTTGCTATTAGTCTCACAATCATCTATACCTCCATACAACTTATCACCACCTTCTCCTTCGATTCGGCTTCTCCCCCTTTTTACCAACCATTGATATCTGCACCAACTCCCGTTCAATTTTCATCCGTTTCCCTTCTCTGATCGCACTCATATCATTCATCTGATAAGAATTTTCTAGTTTACTAGTTTTAGTTGTATCTCCACCTTCTCTTCTATTTGATTTCTGTCTCAATTCATCAGTCTCACTACTCATTTTACTTGGATTTGGTTTGTGAATACCTCTTACCTTCACATCTCTTCATTCTTTATCATTACACTTGTTTTCTTCTCATGAGCATAATCTTTCAACATCACTATTTCAATATTTTCCTCTGTTTTGTCATGATACTACTCAGCTTTCTTCTTTTGTTAATTTATCCTTTTCCAATACGTACAATTCTTCTTACACCTACTGCCTTGGCCTGAGCCAAAGTTATCTTAAGGCCTTAAAAACCAAATTCAACAACTTACTGCTGCTTTTTGTCTACTTGCGTGGTACTAACTCCTCCTCCTGTTTTTCTTTCTTTTTTTTGTTCGTGAAAACTTCTTTTCCTAAGCAAATATTCCTCTGCCATTTCACCTGATTCTGATATATTAATAAAGCTTACTTCTTGACATACAACTCTTCAAACTTTTTAGTTTCTTCTACATTTTCTTGATTATATGTTACCATAATCACATTTTCTTTCACATTTTGACTTACATTTGCTACTTGCTCATTGACTATGAAATGCTTCTTTTTTTCTTCTATTATATCTTGACTTACTTTTCTTGCCTCCTCAGAAACTAAAACTTGATTCTGTGTATCTCAGTCTTGAATCTGATCTTTACTTTTTTCGACATTGCAATAGTCTCTATAAAAAGACTTTAAACTTCTTAATAACATTTTTGCTTTTTACTTCCTCTATTTCTTTCTCTTTTCTTCTTTTTCTACCTCCTTTTCTTTCTGTATTCTAGATTCAAAATCTTCAAACATACTTTTAGGCATTGCTTTATCTCATGAACTCCTCCAGATGATACCATTATCCTTTCTTCCCGACGTCTCCTTAATCTTTCCTGACCAAACTCAGTCCTTCTACCAATCCTACCCCTCGCATCTACTTCCAACATTTTTTCTTCTGACACTAACTATTTTTCTGCCTGCTGATTCAAAGCCTAATTGATGGACGGCATTATGCATATATATATAATGAATTTATTTTGCTTACTTCTGTCGTCGTAATATGTTATCGTAGACTAATAATAATAAATATGTATGTAGATCATTACTCGCTTGAGCTCCTTGTACTATATAACATCCAGCTAACTTTCAATCTATCTCTCTGGGTATAAGTGTAGTCCTCTTTGATGATACCTCTTTGGTGATGAAAATTTCTTTCGTCTAAAGAAATTTTGTTCACGCTACATTTCGTCCACAGACAATTAGTCCACGAGACAACTACTCTATTCGATATTTGGTACAACGGATTTTTCGTCCACAAGACATTTCGTCCAATCGATTTTTGGTACAACGGATTTCTCTTCCACAAGACATTTCGTCCAATCGTCATTTGGTCCAAAGGATTTCTCGTCCAATCGACTTTCGGCCCAAAAGATTTCTCATCCACGGGACTTTTCATCTAATCAACATTTGGTCCAAAGGATTTTTCACCAATCGACATTTGCTTCAAAGAATTTTCCGTCCAAACCATATGATATATAGCCCCATGGTCAGTGACTGACTGACTGACTCGCTGATCAAAATTCCCAGACCAACCTACTGGAGCTTGAAACACCAAATTTGGTATGAATGTGTAGGACCAAGAGTATGTAAAGGAAAAATAACATTTTGCAACAGTTGCCATCTTGCATCCAGAATGGCCACCAAACCAATTGTTACATAGAATACAGAGCCTAAACGACTTACGAAAGACACAATCTTGAATCCAAATTATAGGACATAAAAAATTCATTTTCCATACAAAAATTCATTTGAGCTAGAGATACGAAATTTGGCATAAACGTGTATTATCATGAATAGTTTAGAAAAATATTACATTTTCAAAAAGTCGCCAGCATTGATCCAAAATGGCCGCAAAACCTATTGTTGTATTGAGTATATATACTAAACCGCTGGAGTTAGAAACATCAAATATGGTATGATGGTACATCATCACCAGTAGGTTACAAAAATATTACAAAATGTCTTCAAATATTCCATCTTCACTCTAAAATGGCCGACACAAAAATTCATTTTTCACACTATTTGAGATAGAGATATAACATTTGGAACAAAGGTATACTATGACGAGTAGTCTAGGAAAACCGTACAACATTTTGAAAAAGTCACCATTCTGGATCCAAATGGCCACCCAAAATCCATTTTTCATATCATTCGAGCATGATAAACGAAATTTGGTATGAGGGTGTACCATCACGAGTAGGTCACTATAATATAAGAAAACGTTAAAACGTCGCCATCTTGGATCCAAAATAGCTGTCCGAATCTATTTTCCAAAAAGCACTAAAGCTCCAGAAACGAAATTTGGTGAGAACGAGTAGGTTACAATAAATGGGGGGATACCTACCCTACGGAGGCGCAGTTTTACCCTCCCCCGAGAATGGCATATCGGCATCATGGGGCGCGTTTCATTAAGGAGTCTGGTTACGATAAATGGGGTGCATCTATCTTAAAAACCAAGTTCGGGGGCGCACGAAATGTCTTGTGGACGAAAAATCCGTTAAACCAAACGTCGAATGTACGAGATGTCTCGTGGACTAATTGTTTGTGGACGAAGACACAAGACACTTCATCCAATGGACTTTTGGTCCAAAGGAATTTTCGTCCACGGGACTTATCATCCAGTCGACATTTTATCCAAACAATTTTTGTTCATGGGGCTTCCTTTCGTGTCTCTTTTCTTGAATTAGTAGAAAGGGTATTATTAGCAAACCGATCTAATAGAGCGTTTCTAATATAATTGTTTTGGGGTTAATTATCGTTACATATACATAGTGTTGTTATAAAAGTTAACTGACATATGATAAGATAAATGAATTGTATGGGTGGTAACAACACTATGGAACTGACATATGAGTTTCTGATTGTTGTAAGGCACAAGTATGATTATTCACGTCAGATATTTATGTTCCAAATGAAGTTTATATTTATATCTTAAAAGATTCGCCACAACAAATGTCCCTGTTATAATTATTATGTAAGTAATGACACTTGTAATAAGAGTGACCTATCTCCAGCGCCAACTCATGTCCTTGGTGTATTCTAATTTCTGATCGGCAAATGGACTTCCCACGTGCTTCCGTAGTCTGCACTGCGCTGTAGGTCGGGTCGCGTTCTTGGTAATTGAACTTCTTCATTTGGCCTTCGAGTCAGATGTCCTCACTAGAACCTTCAAATTAATTATCGGTTTACAGCTGCTTCAAAGTAGAATGCGTGCATATTGAACATATATAATAAGCTTCCAAATATCATTAAAAATATTAAACTTCACAACAAAATTCTGACAGGAATATTAATAATGCAAAAAACTGTAGTTCTTCATCTGCTTTTGAGGGCTAAGGAGGAATTTCCTTTGAGGTTTATTCACAATTTTCTATGTTTTCTGCATCATAGAAATTTGGAAAATTTCAGAAATTGTTTGCTACATAGAAAAATACTGGGAAAAAGGCAAACTCTTAACTTTTTCCAAGGGAGTATGGGAGGTCGTACTCATGGAACAGCCATTTAACCTTTAGTACTGAGAAACACACAGGTGTTTTTAGTACACCTTTAGTACTTACAGGTAATTCCGCTTATGGATAGAGTTGAGTTCGATTCTGCTGTCAAAAAAAGTATTTTCAAAATTTATGATGACGGTAATAAGAAAGAGGTTGTTTTGTAATACTTGTCCATTTTGTTATGGCAATCTACATTCTATAAAAAGTCATATAAAAATAGCTGCCCATATTAATTGCAACGTACCGAGATAGAGGCTGGAATATGGGTTAGAGTGGACCGATTTTCTTCAGATATTAGGTTTCGAATAGTCATAAAAAGTTGTACATTGGTACGTAATAAAGCTATGCCAAATATAGCCGTCCTAAAACAATATTTAACCGGGTCCCTGTACCTCTGAAGGGCTCAATTGTTTTTGCAAAATAAGTAATAAAAATACGATAGCAGTTTCCACTTGTTGAGGTTCGAGTAGATATGAAAAGTTGTGCATTGGTACGAAATGAAGCCAGGTCAAATATGGCCATAAAACATTTTTGGCCGTTTTCAAACTAGAAATTTTCTTGGG
Organism: Lepisma saccharinum; assembly: GCA_022664845.1. Lineage (NCBI taxonomy): Eukaryota > Metazoa > Arthropoda > Insecta > Zygentoma > Lepismatidae > Lepisma > Lepisma saccharinum. The sequence goes on from JAGDQP010005149.1 coordinate 75,432, forward strand.
CTTCGGGGCCCGGGTATATATGTTTTGACACGGCTGTGTTTCGGCGAACACACATAACATTCTACAATTTTTGCACACTACTCAAACTCAAATTCCCAACAAACTTTTCTCGGCCATTTTGGGCCACCCCGAAAAAAAATGTGTGAAAGTTGAGTTTGAGTAGTGTGCAAAATCTGTAGAGTGTTATGTTATGTTTGTTCGCCGAAACACAACCGGATCAAAAAATATCTAGTCAGGCCCCAGAGCCCGAGAAAATGTTAGTTTGAAAACTGCCAAAAACGATTTACGGTCAAAAAAGGCCATATTTGACATTGTTTCATTTCGAACCAATGCACAACTTTCCATAACGACTCGAACCCCATAATGTAGAAACTGGTATCATATTTTTATTACTTATTTTGCAATAAACAATTGGGTTCTCTATAGGTGCAGAGGCGCGGTTAAATATTGTTATAGGACGACTATATTTGGTATGGCTTTATTACGTTCCAATCCACAACTCTCGATTACCACTCGAACCCCAATATCTAAAAAAAAATCCACCCATCCTAATATTGGTGCTAAGTGTACAAAAAGTGTAATTTTTGATCATTAAATCAACATCATTTTATCATTTAATCATATAATCAATTTCATCTGCTACACTTTATTCCTGGAATGAAACAGTACCGAGATGTCACCTTCCACGTTGATGCACTTCTCACCAAGGACGTATTCATTGGTGCTCCCGAAATTCATATATATTTTCTCAAATAGACTACACATAATAGTTCCTATTTCACAAAAGGGTCTCAAATTCCGGAGGTCCAAACTCCCTAAACAAGTCCCTAAATAAAAGTTCTAGTGTGTGGGAGGTGAAACTACATCTCGGTAGTGTTCATTCCCGGACGAAAGTAAAGGAGAAGTGACTTCTGCTGATTAAATGATAAAAGTATACTTTTTTTTTCAGTTCCCACCAATATTTCAGCTAATATTTTGGTATCTTGCAGTTAATATCGGAAGCTTTCTTTATGTGACCTGTCTTTAAGATGTAGATTGTGTTAGCAAAATTTCAGGGTAGGTTTCAATATTATTTTATTCACGGTTTCCTTGTGAGCTTAATTTTGAAGCAAATATTTCGAATTTAATATTTCAAGATGGTTACCGCCGAAACTGACTTGCGTTCTTAAAAATCGTCTCATTTTAGCGACATATCCTATCTATGGTCTCTAAAGGACGATGAGTTCCATTTGTAAATAAACTTGTTGAATGCTGAAAGACGTTACAGATGTTATCAATGTGTTTGTCTGGTACTTGAATATTTGTTTCTATATGCAAATTTTAGTATTTGACATACTAGAAATTAAGTGTTGTCGCATATTCCTGTAATGCAATGAATAACTCTTAAGTATAATTGCTATAAACATTAACTGTGTCATGCAGTAAATGCAATTACACTGTTTCTGACTCAGTGTAGTCACAACATTAAAAATAGTCTAATAAGTTAAAGATGTTAAACCACAAATAATTAGTATGTATTCATAAGTAGCTATGCATTTCTTTCTGGTTTGGAGAAAGTTTCTTGCCTAGCCGTTAGATGTCTCTGACCTCAATAGCTTATTTTCTTAAAGATCTTGGTAAACTGAAATTCTGTAATTGGTTCAGCATTTCCTCTTAGTTGAAATAAGGGAGTATGATTCTATCATAAGTTTAAAATTATCGAAATGTTTAAGAAAATGGGCCCGAAAGAAACTACTTCCAATCCAGAAAGAAATACGTAGCTAGTTATGAATACAGACTACTTATCTCTATGGTTGTGTGTGGTTAAACTGACATAAGATCCTCTGAAATCACGCATCGTTAATTGTAGATATTGTTTGGGAAAGTATTGCAAGAATCATAAAATTACAAGGAAACCGTCAATGAGATCATATCGAAATCTATTTTGAAATTCCACTAGAATCTACTCTTGTAGAAAGGACATATAAAAATAATAATAAAAAAAGCTGCCCAATTCAACTTCAATGTCCCGAAATAGGGCTGGAATATTGGTACGAAGTATACAAAAATATATTCTATATCACATAAGTCACTTGTGCTTCACTTTCGTCCTGCAATGAAACACTGGTGTGTTGTAATGTTTCCTCCCATACCGCATCACTTTAACACTACACTCTCCGACAGGGGCGTTTTGTTTTATCCCTCGAAACACAGATGCTTTTTGAAAATTGGACAAAATTGAAGTATGATATTCCATCATACCAAATTTGTTGTTTCTAGCTCCAGCGGTTTAGAATATGTACTCTATACAACCATGAATTTGGCGGCCATTTTGAATCCAAGATGGCAACTTTTCCAAAAGGTTGGATATTTTTCCTTTATCTACTCTTAATCATACACCTTCAAACCAAATTTGGTATTTCTAGCTCAAGTAGTTTGGCGTAGGAATTTTGATGAGTGAGTGAGCGAGTGAAAGACCATGGTGCTATATATTATGTGGATTGGACAAAAAATATGTTGGACCAAACGCCGATTGGTCGAAAAGTCGCGTGGACGAAAATTCTTTAAACCAACAGTCGAGTGGACGAAAAGTATTGTGGACGAAAAATCCGTTGGACCAAATGTAGAATGGGCACAATATATTGTGGACGAAAAATTCAATGGACGAATTGTCTTGTGGACGAAATGTGAATGGACGAAATGTCTATGGACTAAATGTACCTGGACCAAATATCGTATGGACAAAATGTCTTTGAATGAAACGTCGCCCGGCCCATTGCTTTAGTTAGCAATTTTATTGTAGCATGTTCTTGATAAAGTTGTTCTTGTAGCCTGACTCAGATGAGAAAGTATACTTAAGAAAACGTGGTATTTTAACGAATAAGGAAGATAACTTTATTGAATAAATCCCTCCAAACCTCAATACAGCTCTTAAATGCTTTAAGCATATATGTAACCATCTTTAGTTCTGCAACTTACAGAATGGTTTGATTCAATTTTCCGACATAAATACTTCTTCCTGTTTAAACCAACCCTCCAAAATAATACTTAGATTCTTTTTACTTACAATATGTTCCGTTCTTTTATATTAATTTATTCTTTTACTTAAAGTATCCCCATTTATAAACATCACTGGCCTTTTTATTCGTGAATGTAAATAGCTTTTTTCCTCACTTTTTCCAAGCATCTACAATCAGATAGTCCCATTATTTCTATATCACAATATATCAAAATTAATTAATTCATTACAACAATAGAATATTAAATTAAATCAAGACACCTTGGTCTTGGTCTTGGTCTTTATTATTGCAAATTAAATCAAGACAATCAACTTTTATAAAATATAATAAAACATTAAGCTCAATGATTCACTCACACTTCCAATGCTGAATTCCAAATTATAATATTCATTTCTACACATATTTAATTGCCACCGTACTCTACCATAAGGTTACCTTATACCATATCAATGTTTTTTCTTAACTGAGATGGTTAAAATAGTACTAGGATCAACCGTACTCTTTCCCTAGCTTTGCCAAATTCTTTCATAGCCACTAAAACCAACAAATAATACTGTATAAATTAACGTGCGAAATTGTGTTAAAATGTTCAAATATTGTTAAATAGTAAGTGACTGTAAATGAAAAAAATCCCTTTCGGTTGGCTTACAGGCTGAGGTAGATTTCCAAGTCTTTTTTTATTTTCAAAAATTCAAATCTCGCCTGATATGAGAGCTATCGACAAACTATTTATTGATTTGTAGATTATTCATCAAGAGCTGTTCAACGATACCCCACAAGACGTATATATATGTATGTATACTCGCTTTGTTTCGCTTGGAGCGCTGCCCCCAGACCCCCATAGGGGGTTCGGCTCCAACTTCACTGTTTTTGAGAGGATGCGCCTCCTTTATCTTAACCAAAATCTCCCTGCAGCACTACACCGCCATGGTGTCCATCTGCACCCTCCCACGGGTAGCTGCGCCCCAAAGGGGAGGTTTGCCTCATTTATTGTAACCTACTCTTGGTCATACACATTGATAGAAAATTTCGTTTCTCCACCTTCAATGATTTGGAAATTGGGTTTTTGGGGCGGCCATTTTGGATCCAAAATAAAGACTTTTTGAAAGTTTTCTTATATTGTTGTGACCTACTTGTGATGGTACATATTCAAGTAAAATTTCATTTTTCCAGCTCAAATGGTGTGCAAAATGGGATTTTGGGCGGTCATTTCGGATCCAAGATGGCGACTTTTCCCAAATGTTGTAATATTTCCCTAAACTACTTGTCACAATGCACCTTTATGCCAAATTTCGTATCTCTAGCTTAAACGGTGTGGAAAATGGATTTTTAGGTCCGCCATTTTGGATCCAAGATGGCGTCTTTGGATACCTCATATAATAATTTAGTAACATACAAGTGATAATGTACCGTGTTACCAAATTTGATATTTCTAGCTGCAGCAGTGTAAGCTCTGTATTCTATACAACAATGGGTTCGGCGGCAATTTTGGATCCAAGATGGCGACTTTTTCAACATTTCGTGATATTTTCTTGAACTACTAGTGACAATACACCTTTCGGCCAAATTTCGTATCTCTAGCTCAAACGATATGGAAAATAGATGTCTTTATTCCGCCATTTTGGATCCAAGATGGCGTCTTTGAACTGATTAGGTAACATTTTCGTAATCAAACAGTGATGATGTACCTTTATGCCAAATTTGATTTCAATAGCCCCAGTGGTTTAGGCTGTGTATTCTATACAACAATGTTTTCGGCGGCCATTTTGGATCCAAGATGGAGACCGATTTTGCTCATTAACGAACTTAACCGAGCCACTAAGCCTAGAAACAACATATAAAAGTTTGGTTCAAATATCTTCAA